>OVAN01013394.1:187-12872 GCA_900406275.1 Anastatica hierochuntica
TTTTTTTTTTTTTTTTTTTGGCTCAACTTCAACTTAACATTTTCCAAAATATTTAGTACATGGGTTTATCATCCTCAATGATTGTTTTAACCCAATTAGGGACGATGGTGTACAATTTGGGATCATAATTCAGTAAAGAAAGTCCCTCCTTGGCCACTCTATCCGCTGCCTTGTTCCCTTCTCTTGATTGGAATACCACTTTAGCTTCCTCAAAAAGAGATAGTGTGTGTTGGATGTCCTGGCAAGTTTGTCGTATCGTCGGCCATATTCCTCCTCCTGCTCCATTAAGCATCTGCAACAATGTCAAGTTATCACATTCAAAAATTATTCTTTTGAAATCAAGACTCTTTGCTGCACAAATTGCCCATCTTAGTGCTTCAGCTTCAATCTCTATAGTTGCCTGAGTTTTTGGAATTGCCTTAACTCCCATCCAACACATTCTTCCATCTTTGTCTCTTATAATCCACCCTATGCCTCCTTTTGATCCTGTTTTTGGTAATGATCCATCACTATTGCACTTATACCAAGTAGGAGGTGGTGGTTTCCATCTTTCAGACTCTCTATGTGTTTGAATGACTTGTGATTTTGCCTTTTCATCCTCATCCTTTTGTATCCATTCCTCCGCATCTTCAAGAGCTTTTTGTACACATTCTTTTGCCTCATACTCAAACCCTTTGTAGAACAAATTGTTCCTGTTCTTCCAGATCCTCCACAATAGCCATGGGGCTAAGTCTGATGCTTTACAACGAGTGTTAAGCTGGTGAGTAGAGGTCATAACTCTGTGAAAATTCCCGTAATAGGAAGCTGCCATTTCTCCCCCCGGAGGGGCTGGTGTCTTTGAGAGAGTCCAAACCAGCCTTGCAAAAGGGCATTCAAACAACATATGGTTTACACTCTCAATTTTATCACCACATCTCAGACAAGACCCATCCCTGCTTAGATGTCTATAAGCCAATATCCCCGACACAGGCAAACAATTGCCTAAACTTTTCCATAAAAAGTGTTTAATCTTAGGGATTGTCCCACTCTTCCAAGTTAACTTATAGAGTTCATCTAGACTTGGTTGGTCGACTTCCTGATTTTCACACCTGTCCAAAACATTCATTCTCACCCAGTATCCAGATTTAACACTATAGTGCCCTATTTTTGAGTAGTCCCAAATGTAAGAATCTGTTGAGTGAGGTCCCCCTGGTCTAATTTCCAGGATACTCCTAGTGATATATTGAGGAAATAGCTTATTCAAGAGATCCACATTCCATTCCCTATTCCCTGGCATCATTAAATCTTTGGCCCTTAGGTCCTGCTTAATCCAGCGAAGGTAAGAGGGTTGTACCTGGTTAGTGGCTTGGATGGGAACTGCTTGCTTTCTTCCTAACCATTGGTCTGACCATATGTTCAAATCTTCTCCATTCCCTACTGCTCTTCTTGCGCCTTTTCTGATTAATCTTTGCGCTGCATGAATACTTCTCCAAGCAAATGAAGGTCTAGAACCTAGCTTGGCCGTAAGAGGTGAGCCTTTGGGGAAATATTTGGCCTTGAAGATTCTTGCCATCAAAGTCTCTGGCTTAGTGAGTATCCTCCACATCTGCTTCCCAAGCATTGCTTCATTAAATCCTTGTATGTCTTTGAATCCTAGGCCTCCTTTGTCTTTTGGTTTGGACATATCTTCCCAGCTCTTCCAGTGCATCCCTCCTTTTTCCTGATTGTGCTTCCACCAAAATTCAGCCATAACACTTTCCAGTTGTTTGTAGACTGTGATAGGCAATTTAAAACAGCTCATAGTGTAGGATGGGAGTGCCATTGCCATTGATTTACTGAGAATTTCTTTTCCTTCTGGGGAGAGGAATCATGTTTGCCATCCAAAAACCTTCTCCTTTAATCTTTCTCTGAGATAGCCCAATATTGTAACCTTCGATCCCTTAAAAGCTTTCGGAAGTCCTAAGTAATGACCTTGTCCTCCTTCCTGTTCAATTCCTAGCTTCTGTTTGATAATCTTTTTCCTATCCTCCTCAATGAGCTTACCAAAAAAGATGCTAGATTTTTGATAGTTAATCTTTTGTCCTGAGGCCAGGCTATACTCTTTCAAGATGCTCAAGATTTGATCAATCTCCTTGTCATCCTGTTTACAATAAAACATGCTATCGTCAGCGAAAAATAGAAAAGAGATTGAGGGAGCTCCTTTTGTTATTTGAAGACCCGAAAGCTGATTCTCCTTCACTGATTTTTGCAGCATAATTACCAACATCTCTGAGCAGATCACAAAGAGATAGGGAGATAGAGGATCTCCCTGTCTTAATCCTCTTGATGGTTTTATATTACCATAAGGTTGGTCATTAATTATAACCTGGTAACTAACCGATGAAACACATGCCATCATCAGGTTTATCCACTTTTGAGGAAAGCCTAGGATCTCCAAGGCTCTCTTGAGGAAGCTCCATTCAACCCTATCAAATGCTTTAGATATATCTGTTTTTATGGCAATATACTCCTCTGCACATTTGTCGGTTGAATATAGAGAATGGAGTAGCTCATGAGCTATCAAAATGTTGTCTGTAATTGCTCTCCCTTGTACAAATGCATTTTGAGCTTCAGATATAACTTCTGGGAGCACCTTCTTGAGTCTCTTGGATAACACCTTCGCAATTATCTTATAAATGACATTGCTAAGACTGATTGGTCGATAATCTACCATTCTCTCTGACTTTAATTTCTTGGGGATAAGACAAATCCAGGTTTCATTGAGCTCCTTTTCCATCATCTCCGATGCATAAAAACTTTGAACCAACTGCACTACTGAATCTCCCACAATGTTCCAGTTTTGTTGGTAGAAATATCCATTCATCCCACCCGGACCGGGACTTTTGGAGGGGTTTATCTCCATTACAGCTTGTTTGACCTCATCCAATGTTATTGGTTTCAAGAGAATATCAATGCTATAAGGAGATAGTGGCTCCTTTAATCCTTCCAACCCTTCTACTCTGTAGCCTACATCTTCTGATGCAAAAGTTTCTTGAAATAGGTCTCTGCCACCCTTCCCATATCTTGATCCAAAAACCATTCTTTCTCTTGATCGTCTTTGAGGCTTCTGATTTTGTTTCTTGCTCTCCTGTTCTTGGTATTTGCGTGGAAAAACTTGGTGTTTTTATCACCCTCCTTCAGCCATTGAATTCGGCTCTTTTGTTTCCAGAATAATTCCTCCTTATGATATTCCTCATTTAGCTCTTTTTTAAGATGCTTTAATAACTGGCTGTCAAAGGGAGTTTGCCTTGTAGCCAGATCAATGTAATGAGCTAACTCCTGAATTCTTCTGGCAGAATTTGGCCTCATTCTCCTTTTCCATTTAGAGATACCTTTCCTGCATTTGGAGATTCTTGCAGCCATTGATCCTGAGTGATTAGAGTCTATGCTGAGCCATTCTTCCTTAATCACTTCCTCAAATCCTTCTTCAGATACCCACCTTTGATCATACTTAAACATTCCTCTTTTCTTACTTTGTTCTCCTAACAGGCAGGTAACCAGAGGACTATGATCTGATGAGTTTTTGGGCAGGTAGACTGCACATGAGGAGGGGAAGGTTTCTTGCCAGGCTTGGTTGGCCACTATTCTATCCAGCCTACATTGCACCAGTTCATTATTCCTTTGACCAAACCAAGAGTATTGGTAACCTGAATGACGAATCTCCCATAGTCCACAAGCTGAAAGCATTTGGTTGAAACTGAGATAGGAGCTTATTGTTCTGTCTGCTCCTCCTAATTTCTCTCTAGGGTCTACCAATTCGTTAAAGTCACCCATCATTAACCACGACCCGTCCTTCCCATCCCCCAATCTCATCAGTCTTTCCCAAACTTCGGCTCTTTTCTCTTTAACAGGATCACCATAGACACAGGTTAAGAAGAAGAATTTATCTTGCCATTTAACTGTTGCATCTATCATCCTGGAGTCAGAATGAAGAATCTTGATGGTGATTGTATCCTTCCACATTAATGCCAAACCTCCAGTGCTACCAGCTGGTTCCACAGTATGTAGATCATAATAACCTAAGTGACTCACAACATTTTCTAAGTAACCTCTTTTGTTCTTGGTCTCACAGAGGAATGTAACCTCTGGGAAATATTGACCTCGTATTTCCCTCAGGTGTCGAACTGTAGGGGTATTCCCCACCCCCTGACAGTTCCAACTGAGTATTCTCATTGTTGATTCGAAGAGTTAGAATTAACCATCAACCCTTCTTTCAATTTTTGCCCACTAACCAGTGCTATCTCTTGGACAGAGTGGTTTGGGGAGTGAACTGTCATTGAGACAAATTGAGCTGTCACTGGGACAGAATGCTTATCTCTTTGTCTTGACCCTGACCCTAATCCTTGAGTTCCTAACCTTTCAAAAACAGATGGGGAGGTCTTTTTCTTTTCTTGGGAGCCTTCATTACTTTTATTAACCTTTCTTTCTCCACTGAGACTTAGTCTCTCAAAGACTGATTGTTGCTTACCTCCTCCTGGAAATTCTCCATAGGAATGTCTTTTCTTTGATTCTTCACTATTGCTCAGTCTCTCGAACACCGAGGTAGAAGGTTTATATTCCTCTGCTCCTACATTTCTTGGCCTCTTTCTGCTCCTTTCGTCGCTTAAGCTTGTTCTCCTTCTTTTAAAAGGCGACAATATTGAATCTCCAGTACTCTTGGAGCCTGTGCATTCTGGATTAGATGATAGTCTGTTTGGTTTCTCCTTTGACTCTGTAGTAGTCCTTCCCTGTCATGTCTCTTGTTCTGAGTTAACTGATTTCCCTTTTACTACCCATTGCTTCCTTTCTTTTACTGACCCTTTCTTCTTTGAACCTTCTCTGCTTGATTGGGAGCTCCTTGGTTTGAGATCCCCATGGGCTTTCCTGTTTGAAGAGGGGGCTTCCCCACTCGTTGCCTTACCTTTCCCTGAGTTCTGGGAACCATCTTTCCCTGATCCTCCTCTTTGTCTACACTGGGGTTGCTCGATGAGGAAGGGACGCTTTGTCTGATCATGAGTCAATCGTTTACAGATAAAACAGATTTTCAGAAGTTTTTCGTACTCAAGCTCAGTAGTGATAACTTCCCCAGTTTTGAATTTGGCTGTCTTACGAAACTGGAGAGGTTCATCCGCCTTGACTAATAGCTGAGCCCTTACATACTCCAATGACGATGAGTTCTTTGCATGAAGCTCCACATCTCCTACCTGTCCTAGTTGCTCTAGCAAACTCTCAATCGTCTTTTGCTTCAACAAATGGAGGGGATGCCTCGAATCCTTACCCAGAATGAGATTGTATTGAGGAAGTCCCTACTTGGGGTAGGCGTCCAACGGTCCAAGGCAACTATCCAGCCATTAACAAACCAGGGGCCTTTCCTCAGGACATAGAGAAGATCTGCTTCACTTTGGAATATGAATTGAACTCTATTTTCACTTATTCCTCTTCCTTTCGTCCTATCTTCTAAGCCCCATATTGGCGGAAGAGCTTTCACTAATCCCCCAATCTTGTGAACCGATGGGTTTAGACATCGTACTATAATACTCAGGGAGTTCTCTTCAATTAGATCTTCGTTCTCCAAATTTGGCATTTCCACTAGTTCGCCTTCTTCAATCAGATCTAATTGTTTGAGCTCTTCCATAAGCGTAAGCTCCTTCTTCTTTGGTCAATTCATGTTGAGAATCTTCAGATGCGTGAACTCGGAGTCGACTCAACACTGGTACCGAACCAACACTGCTACCGAGAGAGTTGAGCTTCTTGCTTCCCGGGACTGTATACGAAGGATCTTGCACAGATGAGGTCACCGTTGTTATAGGTCCTTCGAATGAAGTCTTTGTTCTCAGATTTCGTTGAGGAGAGAACAAATCTCACGACTCTAGGGTTACAAGGGGGATCTCGCAGGATTCGATTTGAGAGAATTTTGAACAGTAATCCTTAGCCATCTCGCACCTCCCATGGATAGCAGCTGAGTTGACTTTCCCATCTAGTTTGTTTAAAACTATGAGAGATACAAGAAAATAAAACATAACATATATTTATCTTTATTTCGATTGATGTCCATTAATAATTCATATTTACCTTTTAAAAGAACTTTGGATTTTACATATTTAGCAGTGAAAAAAAACATATTTAGCTTTGGGCTTTGAGGTCCAACAATATGAGTCCAAAATAGTGTTTGTATTGGTGTGTCCCCTTTTATATAACATGAGAAACCCTATATATTCAGTGTTCTTTCATTGTCGTCTCTACTTTCGAGATTAGTGATACGTTGTTCATATTCCTCTTGTTTTTTATCTATACGTTTTTTGTTTCCTTTATTCTTCATGAATCTACATTGTTAAATATGAATATTGTTTTTTTTGGTTCTTTCCCTTGAATTTTAAAAATTCATTGAGACTATCATAAGTTAGTGTACGAGGATCCTTTTGTTATTCGATTAGTCTATTTAGTTGCTTCGTCTTTCTATGATTTTCTCCCATCTCGTGAGCATTTAGTTTGATCTCCTTTCTAAAATATTTTGTTTGTCTCTACTTGTATTGTTCTTTCTCTCCCCTTTAACCATTAGCACTGTTTGTTCTTCTCTGAGTCTCTATTTTCATTGTATTTGTCTTGTTTCAGAAGAAAGTTATGTCTAACTCAGTCATGGTTCTTTCCTATTATCCATCCTACGAGGATCTTGCCAACCTTTTCCTTGCTTCTTCTCTTTTGTCCAAGCCAAGTGAAAGAATTTGGGCAAATTTATATTGTCCTAACTTAACAGGAGAGCATATGTCATTGATCTCTAAGCTCGCCAACGTGATATATCCTGCTAACTTGATGTATACTACCTGTTTCCATGATCCCAAAGTCTTATTGATGACCAAACAAACTTTGATTGACCGTAGTACATGTGCGGTCGAAAATTGGATAAACAACTCTGAGGAGAATATTAACGAGGTCACACAGATAAAGTATAAGTTAAACTTTATGATCTTAACTTTTTCAAATATATGATCCTTAACTTTTTCTTATTTTTCTCAACTTATTGTGTTTGCAGATCGGCAATTGAAAAAACTAGTCACACAGTTGATGTCTGATCCTTCATACATCAATAGTGAGGTGAGACTGGTTTTTCTGCTATGCACTGGAAATGTACTTATAGACTTGACAATATGTGGTATATATTTTTAGGGTGAACTTGATTACACCCAAAGCAATATGAAGGTGTTTTGGGATTTAGAAAAATGTGCTCTACCAGAAGAACTCTATCACCTTCCTGCTCAAATTTAGATGAATATTGATAAGACCGTAAAAAGATTGAATCTTGAGGGTCCGATTGAGATAATTGGAATCGGCAAATTACGAAGCTTTGATCAACACCATTTATTAGTGGAGCATATCCAGTGGTCTTTGGATGGTAAAGTATCTCTTTTACACACTGATAAAGGTAACTTGAACTTTCTGAAAATTATTTCTCATATGTTTTTTAAAGTATTTTGTATGTGATTTTTCTGTCTTGTGTTTTTCAGCACTAGATGAGTCGACAGATCCAGCGGACAAGCGTATTATCATTAAGTCCATGTGATGGATGAACTTTCATTTGAAGACGCACCACGAAGGAGCGGTCCTTGTCGTGGTAACGACAGACATCGACTTCTGTAGGCTTATTACGAAGGCTAGAGAATACAAATTCAAAACTGTGTTATACTACGGGGATGATGCACATGCAGACCTGATAAATGCACCACATAAGAAAATGGATCCGAACCCAAACTATCCAAGACTAAGGAGTATTTTCTTAAATTTAGATTCGATTCGAGTATTTCAGTTTAGATTTCCTGCAAATGTTCAGCCCTACTAAAAACATAATTAAATTATTGAGTATGATTTAACACTTGATACAGGAGATTTGATGGAAACTGGAAAACGTTAACCAAGCTTGAAGAAGTTTATGATGGAGCCTAGTTCTGTAAGTATATATAAACCTTTTATTAGGTATCAAATTAAATGCGAGTTTAAGATGCTAACATAAATAATTGAGCTAGGTTTGTAACTGTGGATATAACATGATAATAATAGTATTATTTATTGATGTAAGAATTACAATCTTAAACTAAGGAAATCTTGAAGATCGATCACGCATCAAATTTAGCAAAGATTTTCATAGTCATTCCTCTGTTTCAATTTAAACGATGTTTAAGATTGATCCACACAGTTTAATAAATTACAAACTTTTAAACAATTTATCTCGTTTATACAAAAACGTCATTAACTAAGACTAATTCAACCAGTAAAAAATAGACTGCATAATTTGAGAGTTCTTTTTGGGATTTAGAGACAAGGTTGAGAATTGCAAACTGAAAGATATCAGATACTCAAGTAATAAATTCTTTTGGGTAGAGTGGCGTGATAAGGTATGGATTCAATATTGTCTTGATCGGTGTTTTGGTAATGAGGAGTGGCTCCGGTTATTTCCTCGCACAAAGGTGGAGTATTTGGACATGTTAGCTTCCAACCACAAACTTGTTCTCTTACATTTCTGTTTGGAGCAAGAAATGCAAGGTAAAGGGAGGTTTTATATGGACAAAAGGTTACTGAAAAAAGGTATCAAGTTTGTTGTTAAACAAGGTTGGGGCAGCGATTTTTTGTCTGGTAACGTCAATTTGATGGACAAAATACAGAGCTGTAGATCAGAAATAGCTAGATGGAAGAGATCTTCAAACTTCAACTCTCTGTCACAGATCAAAAGGCTGAAGTAAGAACTTGAGCAGGAGCTCGCAAAATTCAATCCAAATGCTCATTGGATGCGAAACATTAAAGGGGAATTAGCTGAAGCATCTAGAGAAGAAGAAATCTTCTGGAAACAACGAAGTCGCGAATAATGGCTCAAAGACGGGGATAAGAACACAAAATATTTTCACAATTGCTTTTGTGGAAGAAAGGCAAGAAACATAATTCTTATGATGATCGATGATGAGGGTAGAGAGCAATTCTCAGAGGGTTCAAAAGGACATAACGCAACTGAGTATTTTAAAGTGATTTTTCGAAGCTCTAACCCCGACGATACAGAGACTCTGCTTAACGGGTTAGTAGCTTGTGTTTCTCTGACAATGAATCAGAGATTAATTGCGCCTATATCGAAAGAAGAAGTTAAGAGAGAAGCCTTTAGTGTCAAAGGAGACAGCGCTCCTGGAGTCGAAGACCTTATTGGTTTTTTTATCAGAAGTTTTGGCATATTAGTGGTGATACGATGACAAAAGAAATTCAGAGATTTTTCGACACTGGAATCATGCCTTTTGGCTGGAATCACACTTAGATCAGTTTATCACCAAAGGTGAAAAGCCCTACTCGGGTGATTGATATGCAGCCAATTAGCTTGTGTTCGGTCCAATATAAGATCATATCAAAAATCCTTTGTCGTAGACTAAAGAAAGTGATTCCAAATATCATCTCTCCTACCCAAGGTACATTCGTAGCAGACAGACTGATTAATGACGACATTCTCATCACCCATGAAATGATACATGCTCTGAAAATGGATTCGCGGGTGTCCAAGGAGTATATGGCGATTAAAACGGATATGTCGAAAGCGTATGATCGAGTTAAGTGGAGTTTTTTACACCATTTTTTGGGGAAACTTAGGTTTGATGAGAAGTGGATGTCATGCGTATCTTCCATAACGTACACTGTCTTGCTTAACGGAATCACTAACGGTTTTATTCAAATAGAAAGAGGACTACGTCAGGGTGACCCTCTCTCTCCGTTTCTCTTTATCATATGTGTAGAAGCTCTTGTGAACACTTTGAATATAGCAGAAGCATAGGGTAGATTAAATGGTATATGTTTGAGTAGTTTGGGACCAAGCGTTCACCATATACTTTTCGCGGACGATAGCATTTTATTGTGTAAAGCGTCCATAGATAATGCGGATGAGATAAAGCATCGACTTCAACTATATGGCAAAGCTTCTGGAAAACTTATTAATGCTCAAAAGTCATCGGTCATTTTTTTTTCAAGCGTACCCAATGGAAACAAACAAGTTTTGAAGAACATTTTGGAAATAGATAAAGAGGTGGTGAAGGAACATATCTCGGTTTACCGGAATGCTTTAGTGGGTCAAAACGTAAACTTTTGAATTTCATTCAAAAAAAATTCTAATCTCGCGTTAACGGTTGGTTCGCTAAAGCTTTATCGTAAGGAGGGTAGAAAATCCTTTTAAAATCAGTGGATCTCGCTCTTCCGGTCTACGCCATGAGTTGTTTTAAATTATTAGTGGACTTGTGTAAAATGTTTACGAGTGTAATGACTCAATTTTGGTGGACTAATGGCAATGATCGTAAGAAGATACCATGGATTGCTTGGAACAAAATGTGCAAGAGTAAAAAAGAAGGTGGTTTTGGCTTTCACGATATCGCACTTTTCAATCAATCCTTGCATTGTAAGCAAGCATGGAGGCTGTTAAATCAACCCAACTCCTTGGTTTCAAGAGTGCTAAAAAGTAGATACTATCCTCAAAAACAGTTTTTCGAAAGCAATCTCGGTATGCGACCATCTTTCGTGTGGTGAAGCATTCTTCATGGTCAAGATTTGCTTGAAAAAGGGGTGATAAAATCTATCGGAGATGGCTAAGAGACTTGGGTTTAGAGAGATAGATGGATCCTTGATGGTTCTCTATGTCCTCCCATTGGTCTTAGAGAGGGGATTGACATGAATTAAAAGGTGGCAGATTTGATCAACCCAACAACAAAAAGATGGGATGAGTTGGTTGTACGAGCTTGTTCATTCAAAAAGATGCGGATTTCATTCTTAAGTAGAGGATATCCTTGAACTTAAGTGATAAATATATATGGTGTTTCTCAAAAGATGGCAAGTATAACTCACAAGGCGGATACAAGCTTCTTGATGCTCAATCTGAAAACCAGATTGCGGGGTCTCATAGTCTTTCCCCATTAGAGACATCCTTGTGGTCTTCACTTTGGAAGATCAATACATCGCCAAAAATCCGGCATTTCCTATGGAGGGCTCTCTCAGGAGCTTTAGTTGTTGCTACGTGACTCATAACTAGAGGCATTAGCATGGATCCACAATGTAAAGTATGTAAAAAGAGGATGAAACGATCGCTCATACTCTCTTCACTTATGAAGCCGCAAGTAGAATATGGAACAAAGCTGGAATTTTTTTACCTCCACGAGGTTTCTCGAGAACCTCTGTTTTCTTAAACCTATTCCATCTACACAAGTGTTTAAAGAATCATGAACTGCCATTATATGCACGACAAGCTATCCCATGGCTTATTTGACAAATTTGGAAAAGTCGTAATGCATATATCTTTGAAGGGATCAGTTATACTGCTGAAAGTATCGTACGCAAAGCACAAGAGGATGTCGAGACATGGATTAAAGTGCACGAGATAAAAACTGTTTTGGCCACACTAGTGTCAAGAGAAGAGGAAAGTAATACTCAATGGTTGGCTCCACCACCTGGATTTGTTAAGTGTAATGTTGGAATATCTTGGATCAATAAGAATATAAACTGGGGTGTTTCTTGGTTGGTCCGTAACGTACAAGGGGAAGTGCTAATCCATGGAAGAAGATCTTTCTCTCAACTGTTTTCATCCTTAGAGGCGGAATTACAAGGACTCCAATGGGCAATGGAGAGTTTGAATACTCTACGTTACAGCCATGTGATTTTCGAAATCTCATCAGAGAAAATACTAGAAATGATCAACACCTCGGGTAAGTTCCCTCGTTTTAGGCACTTGAGTAATGAGATCACAAATTTCTTATCTTCTACATCTCTGTGGAGCCTAGAAGCAATAAAAAAAAAGGAATTTACTAGCCCAAAAAATTGCTCTAAGTGTCATTAAAGACCACAAGTATCAATCTTATATCGCAAAGGGTGGTCCTTGTTGGTTGCAAAATCTTATTTTGAATGAAGCTTCTGCTTCAAGTGAAGGATGAAGAGTTGAATCCTTGAAGTAGCTTCAATGGCGTGTCTGTTTGGTTGAGATGGTTTTATGAATTTGGTTTTCGTTTTGTTTTTGTTTTGGGCTCCTAGTGGAGTTTCCAATTGTGAGCTTTCAATGCTGGTGTAAGTGTTGTAATGTTCTAAAACTCTGTTTCCTATGCTCTGTTCTAATAAAATGATCCTAAGCGTTAAAAAAAAAAAAGAAGAACTAGGCTCCATCATAAACTTCTTCAAGCTTGATTAACGTTTTCCAGTTTTCATCAAATCTCTGTATCAAGTGTTAAATCATTCCCACTAGTTAAATTATGTTTTTAGTAGGGCTGAACACGAAATCTCAACTGAAATACTCGAATCGAATCATAAGGAAAATACTCCTTAGTCTTGGATAGTTCGGATTCGGATCTAAACCTGAACAAGTAAAACCTGAAAAATCTGAACAATTAAAAAATACGAACTCAAACAAGTACTTGAAGATACCTAAATACTTGAATAAATATATTAAACGGACATTTAAATTTATCTAAAATCTCCAAAAACTTGAAAAATCCAAAAAATTCAAAAAGCTGGATACCTGGTCCAAACTTATCTAGACCTTAAAATCTGAATGGATATTGTACAGTTTAAAACCGAATCCGATCTGAACTCGATCAATACATGAATGCTCTGCCTTATAATTAAATTTTTTAGAAGCTGAAGAGTTAAAAATTCACAATAATATATATATATATATATATATATATATATATAT
>OVAN01013395.1:0-12871 GCA_900406275.1 Anastatica hierochuntica
TCTCGCTCTCTCCTCCGGCTCACCACATCACGGTTCCGTCACTTCATTATCAGCTCCACCATTCATCACCACCACACGGCGCTGACTCCTCCATGGCCGAGCTTCACTCCGCCGCACCGCAACACATCCGCCTCCTCTCGGCTCATCACCTCACGGCTCCACTCCAACACCACCACTCCGATTGACGTCGCCCTCGCCACCATCACCATCCTCTCTCTTTCACGGCCATGCTCTCTCTCTCTCTCTCTCCTCCACCTCACAGCCGCCGTTTTCTTTTCTTCTTCTTCTTTCTTTCTTCTCGACAAAAACACACACACACACACACACACTTTAGCATTTAGGTTTTTATTATTTATTTTTCTTTTGGGCCATATGGGCCGGGTATTACACAGATACTGATAAAATAATGTGGCAAAGTTGAAAGTGGACTCAGAAATTACTACGAATGAAAATCGAATAAGAATGGGAAGGGCAATGAAACTGTTGGGTCGATCTAGGTTTAAATCGAGTAAAATCCAGGCTAAATTGTATTTTTTGTGAAAAAAATAGTTTGACAAAGTTTGTTTGTTGTATTGGTGTCTCTGTACTTTGAATTGTTATCAGAGCAGTTCATCTACAGAGATAACTATTTGTCTCATTTACGTAGATCATGAGAGGGTATGCAGAACTTACATCCTTACGTTGCAATGACCAAACCAATTGTTCTTGAGGCTGAAAGCTACGACCGGTGGAAGGTTCGGATAACAAAGCTTATCAAGGGGATAGTGAGGATGCATAGACTCTTGCTGAAACATGTTACACTTCTCCTATAATTGAGACATATTCTCTTATATCCCTAATTCTTAAAACTAAAACTCTTATATCTCTCTCCATTCTCCTATATCCCTTTTAAGTTGGCTTTACCAATTTACCCCTAGTTTTAATAATTCTCATTAATTCTCTCCAGTTATATGTTATTTTTTTTTTAAATAACACTTATTGGAGACGAGCCGGCCGTTACACCGTCGATATCGTGCTCTGTCGCCGACGATAGAAACCAGGTTATTTTTCATTCTTTTTCCATTGTTATTGGGTCGATTAGTAGTCTAAATAGGTGGAAGTTGCATTTAAATAGTTTAATTTGAGTTAATAAGCAGTAGATTCTCTTGATTTGCACTTGAAACCATTAAATTTGAGTTTTTGAGAAAGGATAACTAGGTAGCACTAAGGAAATTGAGTAATACTGGGAAACTGGTAAAATTGTGGATAATTGATTGAGTTTTTTGCAGTGTTTGACATGATACGATGAGCAAGCAGAAGATATCATTGGAGGATATTAATAGAGATAATGTAATATATTAATATAAAAAACATTTTGTAAAAAGCATTTCAAATATTAATATAATGTAACGTATGTGTATTGTATTATATAGGATTAATGTAATGTGTTTATTAATAGAGTAGGCCCAAAAATTGGTAATAGTCCATATTGTTTCTGATTGTACGCCCAAATATGAAATTAAGTTTTTACCCAATTATAAACGAACCTCTTCGTTCCACTTGTTTCGTTTCATCTTCTTTTTCTCTTTTTTCTCTCTTCTTTCTCTCGAGATTCTCTTCTGTGCAACAGACTCTTCGGTTTCTCTCAGTTCGCAAATGTATAAAAATGTTTTCTCTCATGGCTTCGTCTTCCTTGAACACTGGTAAGTGACTATGTCTCTCTCTGTCTCTCTCTCTCTCTCTCTCTCTCTCTCTCTCTCTCTCTCTCTCTCGTCAAACAATATTCCCTTGTTTTGTTTTGTTTCACTTTAGTTTCGAAACTATAGTGAATTCACTATAGTTTTACTTCAGTTGTACTTTAGTTTTAGTCTCGAGTTTCCTCTCTGTTTTGCATTTTGCATGTCTCTGAAAAATTAGAAGATGGATGGTAATCGATATACACTATAGTCTAGGCAAATATGTACACTATAGGTGTAAAGATTGAACTTATGTATAGGAGTAATGATGTAAAAAAACAATGATTTGACATCAACTTTTATTTATAGATTACCGATGTTGTTTAATTTTAATGATTTTTTTAATAACGTTTTTACAGATTGTGGAAATGGAAAGGTCAAAAAGAAGAAAAATTCAAAGAGGAGGTCAATAAAGTGGTCAAAGACGAAGTTAAAGTGAACGATGAAGAAGAAAAAGATTGAGAAGAACCACAAAAAGAAGAGGAGAAACCACAGCAACAAGCACAACAAGAGGAACAAGAAGAGGAAGAGGAGGAGGACGAAGAGGAAGAGGAGGAGGACGAAGACGAAGAGGAAAAGGATGAAGACATAGTTTCAGACGAATCTACAGAATCTTCATGGTCGGGACCTATATTAAAGAGGCCTAGCCAGACGACGGAGTACTCGTCTGAGAGAGAAAGACATAAACAAGAAGACAGAGACAACGACGATAGTGTAAACTATGAACCGCCACCGGAGCGTGGTCGCTTTCCTCCATCAAACCCCAAAGATGACCCCGAAGGTGATCCGGAAGATGGCTCCAAAGATGATGGCTACTAATTAATCGATCTCTCTTTAATGACTATGTTATATGTTTTTTGGATATAAAACTTATGCTTTGTTTATGTTCTGTTTTTTGGATTTAAAACTTATTAATTATAAATATCTCTTAAATTTTGTTATGTTTTTTTGGGTTTTGTTATGTTTTTGTTTACATTTGATTATGTTGCTTCAAAATACAACTCTTACAGATATACCATCATTTGGAAAGCTATGTAATGGACATTGTTTATTTCTCTATATTATGACTTATACTTATAAGAACATCAGCTTAGAGGGAACCAAATTACAATACATAATTTTTTTAAAAGTAGATTCCAAATATCTTTTTACATTTTACAATTAATTTCATATGTCGAGACACATAAATAATCAGTAAAACTAGAATAAGAATTAGAAAGGTTAAGTAATACTAATAAAACTTAAAATCCAGAAAAGTAGAACTATGACCAACACTTGGAATACTACTATATCGTGTATAACTATGCAGAAAAAGTTTGGCGGGAATTTGAAAAAGTTTCAGCCGCCACAAAATTTCTTTTCTCCATAGAGATTACCATTCTCCTATTCTCTCTCTCACACTCTCTCATTATCGCTCTATATTCTCTCTCTCTCTCTCTATTCTCTCTCTCCCCTAAATAAAATTTTAATATAGGGTCTTGGGTTTCAACATAGCGTCTTGGGATATGCCTTGTGCTTTACGTTAAAGCATAGTTTGTTGTATGAAAACGAAATCTGCTAAAGTTTTCAACAAGGTAGACATCACCAACATCATTATAATTAAGTCAATGTCTTAGAAGTGGATGTAGGAGGGTGATGGAGGAGGTTGCAGAAATTGGGAAAGGGTAGGCTAAAAAAACACACATCAATTTCGAAGCACAATAGGTTTCATTTGTAATGTTCAAACCTGTTTATTCTTTGAAAATTACATTTCAATGTTCAGAACCTTTAAAAAAGCTAACTTTTATTGTGTACATGTTATGGCAAATGAAGAATAATATGAAAGAAGGAGATTTCCATTTTCTGTTTTATAGCTCAGAACCCAGAGCTTTTATCTTCCTTAAGCGGAGCGAATTGCCTACAGGTCCAATGGCATTCGTTGTGGTGGTTGAGGTGTTGCTGGTTTTGATTGCCTTTGTTTCACAAATCTTGTGAAGGACATCATCTCCTCTAAGAAATAGGATTATGGCCTCCATTTCAGGCCGCCTTGGGTAATCACGATGTGTGGAGGAGGAAATCCAATACCTACAGAGGCAACAAGTTGTTGGTGTCTCGTGCAAGAGATTATACTCTTATCTAGGTTATGGTTATGTATGTTAAGGAATTTTTATTCAAATCATTACCAGAATTCTCTTGTATTCCCAGATCGAGAATTAACCTACGCTTCCATAACAAACAGTGTGTCTAGAAACTATGTGCAAAAAACTAACATACTCACATAACATAATATAACATCTTTTCTTCCATTCACTTCTTTTCCTTCCCTTTATTCATCTGGGCTGCCTTGACAAACTCTTTAACCATGCCCAACCTTTTCTCGATCTTATCAACCTTCTTGCCAAGTTTGTTGAACTCCCCTGCCATTCTTTGAAGCTCTTGTGAATTTCGTGAAAGTTTTAAAAATTAATGTCAATTAATATTACCAGTTTTTCCTACTATTCCTTACTATCCAATATTCTTTATTATTCCAGTATTCCTCAGATATTCAGTATTCCTTACTATTCCAGTATTCCTCAATTACCTTTATTGTACAAACGCACTGGAATCAAAGATGATGCACGCAGAGTGTCATTTGGAGTTTTCCTTGAATCAATCTTGAATCTATCACCATCTTCGAAGACGAAACCACCGTCTTCTCCACCTCCTCTGTCACATTCTTCTTTGGCGATTTCTTCTTCTCAGACTCTCTAATAGTCTTCTCCTTCTCCGGCTCTACAATCGGCAGCCTTTGGCGATGACGAGAGATAACCCTTTCTTCTACCACATCTCCACCACTAGTAGTCTTCCGCTTCTTCTTCACTGGTAAGTCCTCTGTCACCTTTCCTTTTCCCTTTCTCTTGTTCTTGTTAGTCTCCTACGAAGCCTCATGAGTCTTCGTCGTCTTTTTATTCCTCCTTGTAACCACCATCGCGAATATAGGAAATGATAAAGAATCAAGAGATTTTGTCTCGATTTCTAAAGGTATCTCTTTCAGTCATCCCCTAGTTTCACGGATCGAAGAAAGTGGGAGAGTGGGGAGAAAGAGAACCATTTCTGAAAAATGAATAGTAGGGTTTCTCGTTTAAATTTTGTTCAATTTGGGGAAAAAATTCAGTGTTGCATCGGGTGGGAGATGATTTCGGGTGGATATTTTTAGCTAATTGGGTCGGGCTGGAACGGTTTTGGGATCTGGAAAACGGGGCAGGTATGACCCTGGTTTTTGCGTAATTATCTCACTCTACTCTGAATTTTGTCCTTTTAATTTTTCGATTTTAATAAAATAATGATAAAAAATTGAGTTTTCATGTGGGGGACATGGAAGATTTAAGCAACAGATACAAGAACTTCTAAGCCATTTTCTCCCTACAATTATAGATAAAGACGGAGTGGTGATGGAGAAACAAAAGGGTGAATAGACGCTTGAGGAAAAGACTAGGTCTAAATACAACTTAAAGGGTCTTTTTTTGATCTGATGCTTGATGTATTAGCATTTTATAGGTTTTAGTCGAGATATATGGTATTTTATTATGTATTCGGCTCTTTTTGGAGCGGTTTTGTGTTCTTTAGTATTTTTACATGTAACGAGCTTGTGAAGAGGTGAAGTATCCTGGCAGAATGACAGGGATCGATCCATCCCTGTCTAGTGTCGATCGATCCATGTCACAATTCGTAGACTAACTTTTTGGAACTGAACCGATTTTTAGAGAACCAAATTACATGTCTAAAACCTAAACTCACGTTTAAGTTTTCATTATGTTGTTTTTCTGAGACTTTGAGAGGAGAGAGAGCTTTGCAACCTAAGGGAGACGAATTCGAATCTGTACTTCGTTTTGGAGAAGAATTTCTGAACCCTTTACACTTTTAATAGCAATTACATCATGTTCTCTCTTGATTTCTTTTGTGATTGTTCATTGATCATGAGTGAGTAGTTCTTTAGTTGGGTATAGGGTTTCTCATACGGGATTTCATGAATTTGCGATTCTTAGGTTGTTAGATCGGGGATTTATCAATTGATCTTCACTTGTCTTCGTATTTAATCCATGAATTAGTTTGATCACCTAGTTCTTGAGTCTAGGATATTTCACGCTCTGAAAGTGTTTGATGAAATTCCTGAAAGGAAGATAAGTGAGCAAATTGTCTTAGACAAACGGAAGTTGATGTTTAAGTAATTTGTGAACAAATCAATCCTGTCTAGAATGCATGTTTAGGATTCAAAACTCAATAGAAGTTAGTCTCTAGGACCTTTTTAACATAGGTAGTTGGCGCTACGGAAGTAGGTTAACTATAAAATTGTGAATTGAGTTCAAGATGGGACTTAAAAGTTTCCCCGACAATAAACTTAAAATCCTGATGAAAAGATTTCCCTGAGAACACCCAATGCCCAGCGTTTTCCTCCAACTGATTTACAACTCTTGCGTTTCTTTGTTTCTTTCTTGCTTTATCTCGAATTACTACATCATTTTACAAACTTTATTTTTCACTTTAGCCCGTGTTTAATCTGAATTTTTCGTGCAACCTTTGGGGTCAATAGGTCGTCTTAGAACTTAGGATAATTGCCTGCCTAAGGCATTTTTTACTTTTTAATTTCTTCTTTTTCTTCTTTGTTTTTGTGCTTTCAGGTGCATGAACAAGCCTCATATTAGAAGCCAAGGAAAAGCAAATCTTCTCGAATTTTAGCCAGAACTTGGACGTCTAGAGAGACCAAAGAAGAAGGAGAAGCTGTTGGAGGTTATTTCGGAGTTTGAGTTCGCAGACATCATGGCTGACAACATGGAGAACCTTCAAGTCCGAAACAATACCCTCTTCCCTGGAGTTCTTCCAGGAATCAAACCACCTGTTGGAGGTGGAGCTAATGTTGCTGATCAGAAGATCGGACAACAAAATATTGCAGCTGCGAGGAAACAACGCGCAAATCAACCTCAATAAAGGATGACTTTGGCGTAGTATGACACTAATGAGGTTTTCTATGCGAATCGTGATGGGATTCGTCCGCCTCCCATTAAGAGGAGAGACTTTGAGATCAAGACTGGTCTCATTAACTTGGTGCAGCATAATCAGTTTCATGGGTTGCCATCCGAGAACCCAATGCATCATTTGGATACATTTGAAGCCATCTGCAATGGGGGTACCTGCTGAAGCTCTGAAATGCAAGTTATTCATCTTCTCATTGAATGACAAGGCTATGAGATGGTACAACAGTCTAGAGTCGGACTCTTTGAAAAGTTGGGAAGAGATTCAGGAAGCTTTTATGGGGCATTTCTTTACGAAGTCACGGTCTATGTCTCTCCGAAACAAGATCGCTGGATTTCACCAATTGGGTACTGAGAGTTTCCATGCAGCTTTAGATCGATTCAAAGAGTACACCAATGACTATTCTCATCATGTTTTAACATATTGAAATCTCCTCAACATTTTCTACAGTGGGATTGAGGAGAAATATCAGAATGTTATGGACATTGCGAGCAATGGTGATTTCATGACCAAGACTGTAGAAGAAGCTTACATGCTGGTGAATAATATGGCGAATAGCCAAGCTAATCTAAGATTCAATTTTGATCGCGGTAGAGGGAGTGTATCATCGGATGCGAATAGGATTGATGATCTGCAATCAAAGCTTGATGAGCTAATGAGAAGAGATCAGCAAGGAGTACACTTTGTTGGAGAACAGAATGGTGCTCCTGTGTTACAAGAGCAGAAATTGGGACAAATGTATCACGAGTTCATGTCTGAAGAGCTGAATGGTGTCAAGCAGATGTGAATTACATTGGAGGTTAAGGAAACTTTGGTAATAGAGGTTTCAATCAATAGAACTAATTCCAGAACAAGTCATACCAACAGAATCAGAGTGTATTCAACTCTGGATATATGAACAGAATCAGAATCAGGGCAGTGGTTTCGGGAATAGTGGCTATCAATAGAAGTAGTTTGGTTCAAGAGGATTCAAGAAGAATTACCTACCGAGTTATCAGATGCAGAAACAGGGACAATCTTCTACATCTTCTCAAGATTGAGCTAAAAAAAATGTTGCAGCAAGTCCTATAAAATCAGACAAAGTTCGCTGCAGACTTGAATCATAAGGTGGACAACATGTATAGTGATCTCAATGGAAAGTTCAAGACATTGAGCACTACATGAAATTGCTGGAAATACAGGTTGCTCAGACTTTAATGAGCAACATAGCTCCTCCTGGCATCATTCCAGGCAAACCGGAGAAGAATCCTAAGGAATATTGCAGTGCCATTACGTTGCGAAGTGGTAAAGAGTTGAAAATTTCGTCCAAAACAGAAGGGAAAGGATAGATCGATCCCTGCCCTAGGATCGATCAATCCTTAACTAATATCGCTTCTAGACACAAGGACATGGATCAATCGATCCCTGCACCGGGATCGATCGATCCTTGTCAAGACGTGGGTACATCAAATTCTCATGATGAATCGAAGCCATTGGAGGTTGAGGAAGATTATGTACCACCACCTCATCACATCCCAAAGCCTTCTTATCCATCAAGACCCCATCAAAAGATCATGGAACGCGAGTATGAGAAGCTGAAGAATCTTTTTGGAGAGTTACATGTACGATTGCCTTTCATCGAGGTAGTTAAGATGGTACCTTCTCTTAAGAGGTACATGAAGGAGATTCTTTCAGATCACATGACCTTAGAACAAGGTGTATCAGTGCTTACTACGGAGTGTAGCGCAGTTCTTTAGAACATCGCACCGGAGAAATGCGAAGATCCAGGTCCTTTTGTTTTATCTTGCAGGATTGAATCACTTACTTGTGAGCGATGTCTCTATGATTTGGGGTCATGAGTTAGTGTAATTCCCTTGTCAGTATCGCAGGGGTTGATCTGAAAAACTACAAGCCCACAAGAATGTCATTGGTACTTACATATAGATCTATTTGAAGACCAGTGGGTATTCTAGACAACATTGCCGTTAGAGTTGGATAGGATATGTGTTTACGGATTTCGTAGTCTTAGAACTTGAAGAAGAACCCAAGGATCCTATTATCCTGGGAAGACCATTCTCATCTACTGTCAGAGCCATGATCGATGTGCTCAATGGTCGAATAGATCTCCATCTTGGGAAGTTGACTATGAAGTTCAACATCGAGAAATCCATGAAGAAGCCTACCATTAATGGGCACACGTTTTGGGTTGACACACTTGCTGATGTGATTGAAGACTCTGTTGAAGAGCTCTAAACTGAGGATCCACTCTGAGTTGCTTTGACTCAGATTGAAGGTGAGTATTGGTTTCTGAATGAAGATACATCTGAGGTTGCAGCGTTGCTGGACTCATCACCTACTATTGAGAAGCAGGTCGCATACATCAAGCTCGAAGAGCCATCTCCTGCGACATCTACCTTATTAGTGGCGAGCTCGAGTGCTGAAAGCTCCAAAAATCGAACTCAAGCCACTACCTGCAGGACTAAGGTATGTTTTATTAGGTCCTAACTCTACATACCCTTAGATTGCCAATGCTAATCTAAAAAATGTTGAGACTGTCTTACTTCTTTTGAAGTTGAGGAAGTATAGAAAAGCGTTGGGATATTCTTTGGATGATATCACATGTATTTCTCTAGATCTCTGCATGGATAGGATCCACTTGGAGGATGAATCCAAGACTTCTATCGAACATCAAAGGAGACTCAATCCTAAGCTGATGGAAGTTGTCAAGAAGGAGATTCTGAAACTTTTGGGTGCAAGTGTGATCTATCCCATCTCTGATAGTACATGGGTAAGTTCGATACGTGTTGTACCAAAGAAAGGTGGAATCACTGTCATCAGTAATGAGAAGAACGAGCTCAATCCCACCAGGACTATCACAGGCCATACGATGTGCATTGACAACAGGAAGCTGAACTAGACCACGAGAAATGATCATTTTCCACTTCCTTTTATTGATCAAATGCTTGAAATACTTGCTAACCATCCTTATTGTTGTTTTCTTGATGGCTATTCAGGTTTCTTTCATATTCCCATCCACCCGGCGGGCCAGGAAAAGACCACATTCACATGTCCATATGAGACATATGCTTACTGGAGAATGCCATTCGAACTATGCAATGCACCTGCGACTTTCCAACGCTGCATGATTTCTATCTTCACTTACTTGATCGAAGATATCATGGAAGTCTTCATGGATGACTTTTCTGTTTATGGTTCTTTGTTTACAAACAGTTTCTCTAACCTTTGCAAGCTTTTAGAACGATGTGAAGAGAAACACTTGGTTTTAAATTGGGAAAAGTATTATTTTATGGTGTAGGATGGGATTGTACTTGGCCACATGATCTCAAAGATAGGAATCGAAGTTGACAGAGCCAAGGTAGAGGTGAAAATTGGTTGCGATGAATTTGCTTAGTTTCACTTGGTCTTTGAATGCAAAATGAAAATTGGCTAATATTAATGATGTTCTTGGTTTTTAAACTGTTTTGATGCATGCTCTTAATGTCTATGAGTTTGATTTCCACAAGAACATTGCTCTTTGAAATAGAGTGAATAATTTTCGTATTTGTAGCATTTTGATTCAGATACTAATTTGGTTTCCAAGTGTTTGTTTTCGTAGGATATGGGTAGACGCAAAATCGGAGAGGTCCCCAAGACAAGAAAGCGGTCTAGCTCCAATCTACATGACTGTTTTAGACGGAGCGATCTCACACATCCTGCCAATCGTCCTGTTACTAAGGAATTGGAGGAGCACGACTCGTAGTTCTTGCAAGAGTTGGGACATATCACATTCCCAATGACTCGAGTCATTAATGACGACCTCTTGGACGCATTGGATATTCAACAGGACTTCTTCGATCTCTTTCAGAGGATGGGACTCCGAGGCTTGCTGGAGCTTCAAGAGCTTGTCTACCCTGAGCTACGCCTTGTCTATCAGGATTTGGACAACCCTGTAGTGGACCTAGGCACATTCTCCTTCATTGTGCAGGGTCAGTTTCACTCTATTTCTCTCATGGATTTGGCTCCAGTATTTGGTTTTACGCAGGGTCGAGGTACCTATGTACTAACTTTGCAGAGGTCCAACGAGTTTTGGAACTATATTGTTGCTGGGCAATCGTTTCTAGAAGTGTGAAGCAGTCTCGCATTCGCAGTCCAGTTCTTCGACTTGCGGCCAAGGTGCTTAGTTCTCATATCTACGCCAAGTTTATTCAGGTTGTTGTTACCAACGATGAGATGTGTCTTTTGTTCATTGGCGTCAGAGACACTTGATATATGGGATCGGAGATTCGTTGTGTGGCGGGTACGAATCTAAACATGGTCGCGGTAGTTGCTGACAAGTTCGCCTTCTTCATGGTGGTGGCTTCTGAGAAGAAGTCTTTTGCTGTGGGTGCTCTTAGCACCCGTCTTCTGCGATTTGTGAGGTTTGACTTCACTGGAAACCAGAGGGTCGAGTTCAAGCTCCCCAAGTAGGTGAATATTTTTCACGACCAGAGACCTCGCTATGCTTTCCTTAATGGGAAGTATCTCGTTGATTGCGCAATCTTAGCTTCCACCTGGAAGCAGTTCATTGATGATTCGAGACCTTTGATCTACCACTTCCAGGATCACCAACAGAGGTCTCTCTACATTAAGCTGCCATGCCCGGATCTTACATCTCTTTCTGATTCACCGGGAGTTAAGTTTCTACCACCTGTAGAGCATCTCTGCCCCTGTCCCCCTTCTTTTAAGAAGGGTTCCTCAGGTTCTGCTAAGGACCATGATGATGATGATGCCTATGGGGCGCATAAGCCTTCACCTGTTGCACCTACTAATCTTGAGATCGTGGAGTTGTTTTCGGAGGATTTCAGTGCTTATGAGCTCGACCCGCCACCGCCCCCTGCTGCTTCTACTGCAGAGTTCAGAGTTTGGACAGTGCAGAGTCATCAGAGAATGAGTTCCCTCATGTTGCGCTTCGCCAGGGGACTCTCCAGGATAGGGTGATTACTTTCTTGTTCTCCTCGCAGGTCTGTTCGAGAGGATGCTATCAGGCACAGAGTGCCACCATTACCTGTAGCTGTTGTAGATGATGATGACGATGAGGAGACAGAGAGTGAGGAGTTTGACGAGGAGGGACACAGGAGACTCGCGAGGCACTCGCGTGAGAGGAGGCTAGACGGAGCGAGGAGCGCTCCAAGAGGAGAGCTGACTACATCCCTAGAGATGCAGGCAGGCATTCCAGAGCCAGACCAGGAGCCATGCCTAGCACTTCCCGAGCAGTTCAGTAGACTTTCTTTCCTTTTTCTTTTCTTTTGGTTTTATTTGGATTTTTCTTTTTATTTGCTACTTACCCCTTCCTTGGATTTTTTTCACACCGAGGCGGTGTGAGATAAGTGTGGGGGAAGGTTACTAATGCTTTTTCTTTTTCTTTTGGTGTGTTGTTTGAGTCATTTTTATGTTTTATTGAGTCAATCCTTATGGATTATTTGTGTTTTATGATGATTTTAGACTATTATCTCTACGCATTGCACTTCATTTTGGATTATTGGTGTGTTGTTTGAGTCATTTTTATGTTGTATTGAGTCAGTCCTTATGGATTATTTGTGCTTTATGATGATTTTAGACTATTATCTCTATGCATTGCACTTCATTTTTATTCTCATTGACCATTTCACTTGAGCTTTTAGCGCAGGCAAACCATAATACATCATGACCAAACTCCCCATCAGAAATCTCTGGAACTCAGACTTTTGTCTGAAATGTTATTAACTCTATTTATTTGGCCTACTAATGAAATTAATTGCTTTGGTCAAGGAACTTGAAATCAGGGAATCACACCCATCATTCAGGATTACATCCCCGTTTTTCTACGACTCTTTTCAGTAATCCTGAGTGACCAGACTCATTTTTAGTCTGGCACTACACCTTCGCCCTATCTCATTAAATCTCCATGCATTTCTCTTTGATTTTATATGCACACATGTGTAAAAACAATGGAGAGAATAAGGTAGACATGCTCCTTCTAATTATTTAGGTAGGATTGAACAATTTAGGTGGTTCAGACAAGGTCCTGAGTGTCTGATTCCTCGGTGTTGGGCATTTAAGAGGTTTAGATGGATATGTTACATTTCTTCATGTTGTATGGGTGTTCTAAAAATTAAAACTCACTGTATTGCTAATTTCTACCAGATTTTCGTATATATATATATATATAT
>OVAN01013396.1:0-12871 GCA_900406275.1 Anastatica hierochuntica
TCCAAATTAAAGCTAACTCACGTGGCTATTTTGTGTCAAAAATTCAGCTCGTTCCAATGGTGGAAAGTCATTCAAAAAGGGCCAAACTTCTGATGCTTCAGCAGGATTCTGCATTCCAAATATCTGTTTTTGGTCCAATTTGTTATGTTTCGCTCCAAAGCANCAAATACATATTAAAACACCATTTTATTCGAATAAAACAATAGTAAAAATCGATAAAATACGAATACATCATGAACCAGTATTCGAGACCTGTCTTCTAATTTCTTTAAGTGTGGCATATTGATCCTTGTATAGCCAATACAACCAAAAGTACGTATGTGAAAAACATTGGGCTTTCTTCCGTGAAAATCCTCATACGGGGTGGCATCTTCAAGTGCTCGTGTGGCTATGCGGTTTAATAAATATGTAGAATGTCTAACCGCTTCACCCCAAAGATAATTTGGAACCGACATGTGTTTTAAAATGCTCTGAGTCATCTCCATTAAAGTTCTGTTACATCTCTCAACAACACCGTTTTGTTGAGGAGTATATGGAGCTGTTAAGTGTCTTTTTACTCCTGTAGTCTCACAGAAGGAATTAAACTCTAGAGAAGTAAACTCCCCTCCTCTATCGGTTCTAAATGTCTGTATAGACATGCTAGAGTCTCGTTTAACAAAGTCTTTGAACTGTTTAAACTTTCTAAAAACATCGCTTTTCTCCTTCAGTAAAATAGTCCATATGTATCTGGAGTGATCATCGATGGGGACAAATAGATACCTATTTTCTGCAGGTGTACTTGGCGTTATAGGACTGCAAAGATCACCATGTACTAGCTCAAGTGTTTTGCTTACTCGGAAAGATGTTGCTTGCGGAAAAGACTGTCTTGCTTGCTTCCCAAGTAAATATGATCCACATACTTCTTTGGAGAAATTAAACCATGGGACTCCTAGTACAAGCTCCTTTTGTACCATAGTCTTTATTGTTTCGAAATTCACGTGTCCCGTTCTTGCGTGCCATCTACACGAGGTGCTTACAACGGTTGTGAGAAAGCACTTATCTTATTTTAGCTTCATTTGGACCTTGTACAAGCGATTAGGTGATCGAATTGCCTTTGCTATTAACTTTCCATCGCGATCATGCATTACTAAATACTCATCTTTCATCTTTACCTCACAACCTGATTATGTGGCCTGTCCAAGGCTAATTTGGGATGAAGTAGACGTCACTAATCTTTCTTGGCTCTCCGTTTCTATCCAAAAATTTGATTATCCCTTTTCCTTTGATGTTGATGCGGGAATTATCACCAAAACACACTTTTTCGGTGATAGAGTAATCAATGTCTGAAAAATACCATTGATCTTCACTGATATGGTTGCTAGCGCCGTTGTCCAAGTACCAAATATTATCGTCTCCTCCGTTATTCTCATACTGCTTCAAGATGATTTTCTACTCATTCAGGTATACGGTTTCATGGAGCATGAGTTCATATGCATTATGAGTATCCCCATTATCAAGCTCGTGCGCGTCTTGCAACTTCAACAACCTGTCCGGGCAAGTGTCCTGTTTTGTGACACCGAAAACATGTAATCTTAGACAAGTCTCTTTGTCCATTAAACCGTCCTCACCCTCTTCCTATGTTATTGAACCGACAACCTCTTCCTCTTCCTCGAGAATCTCCGTAATAGTTCCCAGCATATTGTGACTCATTGTTCACATACATGAGCTTGCTTTGATCATCTTGAACTTCTTCATCTTCTGATACGCTCTTCGTATGCTTTCAAACGACCAAAAATGTCTTCAAAACTTGTGTTCTTCAGGTCCAATACTTGCTCAAGTGAAGCAACTATGTGAATGAATTTTTTCCGAGGAAGAGTTTTAAGAAACTTCTTCACGATCTTCTGCTCTTCAATCTCTTCTCCTAAGGCGGTGGATTTGGACGCAATTTCTGAAAGTTTCCCGACAAACTGATCTATTGTTTCACTGTCCTTCATCCACAATCTATCAAACTCAGCCATTAATGTCTGTAGCCGAGCCTCCTTGACTCTCTCTGCTCCCATATATCTTGTTTTAATAGAATCCAACACCTTCTTTTCCGGATCTAATTCACCAACTTGTAAAATCAGAGATTGAGGTATGGACTCGAAGATAAGAGCAGTAGCCATGTCGTTTTCTCCAGATCAGCCAAGGGAATCTCTATGATATCCCACACCTTGTGTACCTTTAGCACAACTCTCATCCGAATGGTCCATATTGTGTAGTTAGTCGTATTTAGCATGGGACATTTAATGGAAGAGGGTCCTCCTCCTCCTCCTTCCTTTGCCTTTTCAATTGTAGTTGTAATATCACCCATTATTCTTGGATGATCTTACATGAACAGAGCACACAAAGCAAAGGTGATGGTGTCGGAACAGAGTCTTACGAACCGAAAGAAAAACAGATTTTTCTTAATTGATTTGTCGAAAGCTTTAGAATAGCTCTTTGTTGATCAATGTGTTTAGCTTTGATTCCAAGCTCTGATACCAATTATTGAATTGAAAAGAACTTAGAATTAATTAACAAGAACGTCTCTCTTTATTAAATTTCAGAAAATCAAACTCAAAACCAAAACTCACAAACCTCTCTCACACAATCACCATATCTCGACTAATGTGTATTTTTAGGGTTTTACAATTCCTATCTCCACTAGGAAAATCTCTTATTATGTTTTGATAACTTCATGCATAACCTTATCCCTATCTTTTAGTATTTTCCCTTTTTCTTTTAGTGACTTGTGATTCAAGTCACAACTTCAAGCTAATCCCAACATCTTCACACACTAGTATGACTCTATAAATCAATGTCTCGCATTTTGTTTTTATAAAAGTTTGTTAGTGTGAATTGAGAAGAGAGGAGAAGAACAAATGAATGATCAAGAATGAAAATGGTTAATGGCTTAAATTCTAAATTCAATTTTGTATGTTTAAATCATGTTAGATCATCATAAGTAGCTCTAGCATGATGAAAGCACCAGGTTATTTATATTTAAATATGTTTATTTGATGATGAATCATCATCCTAACATTCAAATTGTTTCTCTTTTTACATCATAAAGATTCTTCGTAAAATTTGTAGCTTGGAATCAGAGCATTGTTCGATTTTTACTAGACTATTAGGACAAGTGAAACTCCGGATAAGTTTTGTAATCTTTGGGATTTGTTCACTTCTTACCATAAATTTTAGCTCCAAGGTTTCTCTTTAACTTAGAGAGGATTTGCTAACTTAGGATTACGTTACTAGTGTAAATCGAATAAGGTTTGTTCAAGAACAAATAAAAAGAATGACTCTCTTTTTATTAAGCTTTAAAAAATCTCTCAAAAACAAAGCTCCTAAAACAAACTAAAAACCCTCTCAAAAATTAGATGTCATAAGCTCGACACCTTTTATAGTACTAGACAATTCCTAATCTAATAAGGAAAACCATAATCCTAGATAACTCCTAGAATCTTCTAAGTCCTTATCTCTTAACCATAACTCGGTTTAGATTAGGATGTCTTCTAAACCGATTTTAGCTTGATTCACAAGTATTCTTTAACTTTATTCTAACATTCTCCTCTTTAAACTTAAAGACTACTTGTTCAATGTCTTGAACTCCAACTAGCACACACATTACTTTGAACTTCACTCGACCAAGTGCTTTTGTCAACATGTCGGCCTTTTGTTCGCTTCCGGCAACATATTCGACTTCAATTTGACCGTTCTCCACGCATTCACGAATAAAGTGATATCTTCTGTGGATATGCTTACTTCGTCCGTGAAACACTGGATTCTTTGTCAAAGCAATAGCAGACTTATTATCGATTCTTATGAGGACTGTTTCACTCGCCATTCCTGTAACCTCATTAAGAAGATCTTGTAGCCAGATGGCTTGCCTTGCTGCCTCTGTACCAGCCATGAACTCGGCTTCGCATGACGAAAGAGCAATTGTGTCATGTTTCTGAGAACACCATGATATAGAACTTTCGCCCAAATAGAAAATATGTCTTGTTGTACTCTTTCCATCATCAGGATTGATGCTATGGCTGCTGTCACTGTAGCCTATTAGTCTTGGAATTCCCCCGACCATTCTCCTAAAAACCAAACCAAAATTGATTGTTCCCTTCAAGTATCGCGAACACTGTTTCATTGCAGCTCCATGTGCTTCTTTCGGATTCTGCATATACCGGCTTAACATCCCAACACTAAAAGCTAAGTCCGGCCTAGTATGCAAAAGATACCGCAAGCATCCTACGTTTCTCCTGAATGTCGTGGCATCTATCTCTTTGCCACCATCATTTTTCGAGAGCTTGAGGTTAGTCTCCATAGGTGTATGCACCATATTGCAGTTAGCCATTCCTGCTTCATCTCGAATTTTTAAAGCATATCGATTTTGCGTGATTGTAATCCCATTAGCTTGTTGCATCACTTCCATTCCGAGGTAATATGTTAACTTCCCTAAGTCTGTCATCTCAAATTTCGCAGCTACCTCCTCTTTAAACTCATTGATGAGTTTTCTACACGTTCCTGTAATAAACAAGTCATCCACATAAACTGCAATGAAAAGATAATCCTCTATTACCTCCTTTTGATAAACTGATAGCTCTTTAGAACACTTTTTAAAACGAAATTCAACAAGGATTTGGTTTAATTTGTTGTTCCAGGCTCTCGGCACTTGTCTTAATCCATACAAAGTCTTTTTAAGTCTATAGACTTTCCCTTCATGACCCTTTTCTTCGAATCCTTCCGGCTGTCTAACATAAACTATTTCTTTAAGCTTTCCGTGAAGGAACGCGGTTTTGACGTCTAAATGCTGGACTTCCCACCCGTTGGTGGCAGCAAGATTGACGAGGAGTTTTATAGTTTCTAGACGTGCAACTAGTGCAAAAACTTCCTCGTAATATATTTCGTACTATTGTACGTAACCTTTTGCCACTAACCGTGCTTTGTACTTGTTAATAGAACCATCAGAGTTGCGTTTAAACTTGAATATCCATTTTAACTCAATGGGTTTTACACCAACCGGAAGATCAGTAAGGTCCCAACATTTATTTTTGTTTATGGATCGTATCTCTTCTTCACAATCTAAAGTCCACTCTTTAGATTCTTTAGCCTCCAAGTAATTTTCGGGCTCATTATTTATGGTTAGGAGAAGCTTTTCTCCTTCTTCAATGGCCAACAGCACGTAGTCATCGAGCTTTCGAGGTTTGACTCTCTGTCTTTCCGATCTTCTCAACTCCACCGCCGGAGCTTCACTTCCCGTGTCTCCATTGTTTGCGGCGGCGTTTTTTTGTGTCTTCCTCCATCTCTGTTTCGATCTCGATCTCGTCACTTGCTATATTCTTATCATTGTCATGATGATTGTTCTCTTCATGAAGAGCTCCATGATCATCGTTATTATCAACGTCGTTTTCTGCTTCCTTATTCAGCCCATGATTTCCGAAAGCAGAACCAAGTGAGCCTAGGCTTATTCTGAAGCTTCCTCTGCAAGTAACGTCTGATCGAGTTTGATCCCATTTCCATCCTTTGGATTCATCGAACACGACATCTCTACTAACTACAATTTTCCTCGTTTTAGGATCATACAATCGATATGCCTTGGATCCGGGCTCCGTTCCAAGGTGAACAAGTAACCTAGACCTATCATCTAGCTTCTTTAGAGAGGTAGTCTCGATTTTTGCATATCCTAAGCAACCAAAAACCCACACATGATCCAGTCTTGGTTTCTTCGAATTATAGGCTTCGTACGGAGTGATGTCCTTTACAACTTTCGCTCCAATTCTGTGAATCAAATAAGTCGAGTGTCGAATGGCTTCACCCCATAAGAAGTTTGGCATGTGCATATGTTTTAGAATGCTCAGAGTCATCTCCATCAATGTTCTATTTCTTCTTTCTACTACACCGTTCTGCTGAGGTGTGTACGGAGCTGTGAGATGGCGTTTTATTCCAGCATTTTCACAAAAGGTGTTGAATTCTTGTGATACAAACTCTTTGCCTCTATCAGTTCTAAACACTCCTATGGTCGAGCCTATTTCTCTCTCTACCATACTTTTCAGCCTTTTAAATTTCTCAAAAGCTTCACTTTTCTCTTTGAAAAGTTTTGTCCACATATATCTAGAACAATCATCAATGACTACGAAGACATATCTATTCCCGGATGGTGTGCTTGGCGGTATAGGTCTGCACAAGTCACCATGAAGCATGTCAAGTACCTTCTCGGCTCGATATAGTGCGGCTAGATGAAATTCTTGTTTCTTCTGTTTGCCGAGAAGACAAGATCCACAGACTTCCTTTTGAAAGTTCATTCTCGGTACCCCCACGAACCACATCTTTAAGAGTCATTGCTTTAATCTTCTTCGGGTTTATATTTCCAAGTCTTGCGTGCCATTTATCCGCCTCATTCTTGGTCAATGCTTGTAGACATACGGTATCCACAAGGCCCATATGTACCTTATATAGTCTGTTTCGAGATCGCATCGCTTTTGCAAGCAACTTTCCATTCTGATCATCCATCGTCAAGTGCTCACCTTTCATCCTTATGTTGCACCCTAACTCCTTTGCCTGTCGAAGGCTCACTATGTTGCTTTTTAAGTCTGGGATCCATTATACATTCTGCATAGTTCTAGCTTCTCCATTCATGTCCATGAATGATATCGTGCCTTTTCCTTTAATATCAATGCGTGAATCATCTCCGAATCTCACTTTCCCTGTAATGGATGTATCAAGTTTTGAGAAGTATCTTCGATCTCCTGACATATGATTACTGGCTCCATTGTCTAAATACCATACATCTTCTTGGCCGCTGTTTGTTTCGTAGTTTTCAGGTATGCAGTTCTTCTCATGCAAATAAACAACTTCATTCATCATTAATTCATCTGCATCTTGAGTATCAGTATTGGTTTCATGTTCTTGAGCTTCCTGAAGTTTTAGGAGACGGTCCGGGAAGTTAAAAGCATAGTGGCCGAGTTTATCACATCTATAACACGTTATTTTGGACGTGTCTCTTTCTCCATTCCATCTCCCACGTCCTCGGCCTCTGGAAGAGAACCTTCCTCCTCGTCCTCTTGGATTAAAACCCGAATCATAATCTCGGTCTTGAGCAGAATGTCCTTCGGCATTAGCAAACATGAGTTGTCTTTGTCTTTCTTGTGGTTCTTCATCATCTATGATGCGCTCCTCATAGGCTTTTAACTGTCCCATTATGTCTTCAAAACTAGTCTCATTCAGATTCAGTACTTGTTCTAGAGACGCAACAATTTGGATGAACTTTTTCCTTGGCAAACTCTTGAGAAACTTCTTAACCATCTTTGGCTCCTCTATGATCTCTCTAAGGGCGGCTGACTTAGATGCTATTTCGGAGAGCTTGCCACCAAATTCATCTATAGTTTTGTGTCTTTCATCTTTAGTCAATCAAATTCGGCCATTAGAGTTTGTAACCTTGCTTCCTTAACTCTCTCTGCCCCTACATATCAAGTTTTAATCGCGTCCCACACTTTCTTTGTCGTATCAAGTTCACCTACTTGAAGTACCAGAGATTCTGGAATAGATTGGAAGAGCAAGGCTGTAGCTAGATCGTTTTTCTCCTCATTGGTTTTGTCTTCCGCAATCGTTTCCCAAACTTTATTAACCTTTAGCGTAGCTTTCATCTTGATGGCCCAAACGGTATAGTTTGTTGGACCGAGCATCGGACATTGTATAGAGGAGGCTCCTCCTCCTTCCTTCGGTTTTGGTGTCACCACCACCACCACCTCACTCATCGTGAGACAAGCTTAACCAAAACAAAAACACAGATTGTTAAAGTCGGTTTTGAAAAACGTTTCTTCAAAGAAAACAGAGAGCTTGATCTCTGTTTTTGTTTTCTTCAAAGATTTTGTATTTTTTCGGATTTAAACAGACTCTGGTGATCGAAAACAAGAGCTCTGATACCAATTATAAATCGATTAAGGTTTGTTCAAGAACAAATAAAAAAAATGACTCTCTTCTTATTAAGCTTTGAAAAATCTCTCAAAAACAAAGCTCCTAAAACATACTAAAAACCCTCTCAAAAATTAGATGTCATAAACTCAACACCTTTTATAGTACTAGACAATTCCTAATCTAATAAGGAAAACCATAATCCTAGATAACTTCTAGAATCTTCTAAATCTTTATCTCTTAACCATAACTCGGTTTAGATTAGGATGTCTTCTAAACCGATTTTAGCTTGATTCACAAGTATTCTTTAAGTTTATTGTAACGGCTAGACTTATACAATGAACCATATGTTGCTTGTAATTGATCTGCTAGAAAAAAATAAAAAGAATATATTTAGACAAAGAAAGATAATGATGAATTTGGAGTAGACAAGTGTTTAATAGAAGGTAGATGATGTTTCACTGGAGAAGCATAAGATCAACACTGTCAACGGAGAACTAGAAGATGAACGTTATTGTAACGATCCTGATTCAAGGGAACCGGAATGTCCCAAATGGTACCGTCAAAACCGGAGCAAACTTCACCAACCGGTCAATAATTTTGCTTTTAATTGCAACCTGCAGAAACACCGAAAAGAAAAAGAGGAAAAAGAGAAGGGTTAGCGACTTATCAAACAAGCCACTCGGTGAGGATGAACCCGAATTCACCTCACCCGATACCCGATTAACCCCGAAAGCCCAAACCTAATCCTAACCCCCCCCCCCNNGGGTCCTAGTGCGTAATATAATCACATGGCACGTAAACGCATACCCTAAAATCTGCCCACCCGCATAGCCTGGATCCCTCCCGATATCAGACTCACTACCCCTCGGTTCATCCATCTGTCGGACTGGTAGCTCAGGGCAGTCGCCTAGGCCGGTTTCGCAACAACCGCCCATTCACTGCCCTCGCCCTAACTTCATCCCTGTGTCGACCTTCCAGAGACCCTCGCCAAGGACCCGACAATCAACGCCCACTGGGGGACCACCCTGAGTTAGCCGAAGGTCCTTTTGCCTCGCCGAGCATCACATCCTGCTCGGAAAGGCTCAACCAGTTAGCACCCACTTCTACAGATTACTTCCACCTGGCCAGACGCGAAGATCCTACTCTTCACCTCTCGATTCCCCTAGGGCCCTAGCCCTAGAGCGGGGTGCATCACACGCGTAAATTGGATAGGCGACTATCCATCAGAGATTGCACATTACTGATTAATCTAGACCTACTATCATCTTTCGTAATTCTCAGACAATGCCAAATTAAACCTAGTCATTTTAGGAATTGTGTTCTTTCACAGGTTCTATCCTAGGCTCGACTTAGCGACTCAACAATCAATCGCGCTTAGGCGTATTAGTCTTTATATCATTAACAATACATAATAAATAGTTTTTATTTGTGCCGGGAACTATAGCCTGACACTGGCCGAAATAACCCTAGACTAACCGACAAGCTAAACGAATACCAAATGAAATGAAACCGAGAACCCCCTCACCTTGGCCACATCGAAGACTCTGGAATGGCTGACTGACGATCCCCCTTCTGAGCTTTCACTCCACGTCGATCCTCCATCATCATGTTTCTCCTGAACCAAGACCTCCACCTTGATTATCCCAAGCAAATCCTCCTTCTCCTTTGTTGATCCTCCTTCTGAAAAAGAACCTGGAACAGGAATCCGATTAGACCTTAACGGGAACTTGCTTAAAATGGAAACCTTCCATTTATGGAAACCTGTCATAAATGGAAACTTTCTCGAAAAGGAAATCTCTAACTGATTGTACAAATGATAGAAATAGATACTTGAATCTCCCATCCTCATCGGTTTCATAGTGAGTATGCGCACCAAGATTAGCTTCTTTGATCATATGTAAATATGAAGGTACCTTCATATTGATGCCTTTGGGCCTTCATTGATACCTTCATATTGATGCTTTATCAGATTTCCAATGGTTTTTGTGGAAGCTGTTTTTCCGAATTTGCTTTTCATCGAAGGAGCACATGTATGTCTTGGCACACACTGATTGATCATGAAATATGTAGACCAATCCAGACATTCCGCACGCATAATCCAATTGCATAACGTATCCTTACATCGAATTTACAATCATTTTTGGTGGATTTGAGAACGTTGTTATCGAAACTATTCTTCATCGCACAAATTTCGATTGTTGCATTCAAAACACCTTTGCATCTAAAAATTTGATCTTTCTTGATGAAATCAACTGATAATCGGCGTTCATTGCCACTTTCTCCATTGTCTTCACACCTTAAACAAACATCATCGCATCCGTTGTCAATGACATGATCCTTCCTTTTGTCACGAGACTCCTTTGACGGTTTGACAAAGTTTCCTCGATTTATTTCACAGAGTTCATCAACCTCAACATAACTTGAATCACACGGCTCCTTATTCAAATCAATATTGACTCATTCCTTTTGATTTACAGGAGTACCAGAGAAGGTGACACACAAGTATGTAGACGATCCCTTCTTCACATAGCCTACGAAATTAGATACTTGTCGATCATTGTTGAGAATAATCGGAGGATTCCCTCCTTGATTCACTATCTCATAAATGAACTCGACATTAACGACATTATGATCCATTCCATAATCCTCTCACACCATGATTTTATGCTGCTCCAACAGGATATTAGTTTCCGAAGTTACCACTCGACCACGCCTTTCTTTTTCAACCACAAAACTACACTGATCACTGCAAAGAGATATTCATACACCGAATTTAACATAGATTAGAACCATGTTGTGTAGATAGAGAGAAGAGATGGTTCGATCGATGAAGAAGAAAGAGAAACAAAGAACGAAATAGAGAAATATCATGGGATACAAAAACGTGGGAGAGAAGATATTGTCAGAGATTTAGGGCAGACTTAGGAAAGATATTAACCGAAATATGGAAACTTCAATTTTTTCGTGAATATGTATCCTACAAAGAGTAGTACAATGCGTAGAGAGTGGAATATCTATTCTTCATAACGCGTAGCATTAGGTAAAAGGCAGAATAGTTCATAACACGTAAGGTAAACCAAAGAGTCAATTATAGAAGATATATTCGACTTCTAGGTAAACCAACGATATCTAGGCAGAATACAATCGAACGAATTCTAGCAAATATAGAATAAATAAGAAAATTTTATATGCGTTATATACCAATGGTAGATCATGTATAATACCTCGTATACGATTTCAAAACTAAGTAAACGGTGAGAATGAGTATTCTATACTCAAGTAGGACATAAAATTAAAATTTATTTAACTAATTTCGTTATGAAAAAACACATAGATAGTATTATTTATGTTTCTAATAGTTTCTATATTTTTTTAAATTTTTTAAAATTTAATTTATTATTTTTTCATCACATAAGGGTAAGACATGTCAAAAATGGCCTAAAATTTCAAAAGTTATATTTCAAAGTGTCTCATTTTTCCAATTTTCTCTTTTTTAATGATTTATCTGTATTATAAAAAGACACATTTTAATCTATTTATCTATCTATACTATTAAATGGGATGTAACTTTAGTAAAAAATCTAATTTGTTTAATTCTATTGTATAAAAAATATAACATAGATTGAGCTAAAAGATAACATGGAAGAAAATAAATGATGATATGTACATAAACTATTAAATTTTAATTTATAATTAAACAATAAAATTAGAGGAATAATCATTTACATGAACTCTTTTTTTTGTCCCATACATTATTCAGAAAGTCACTCCGGAATTAGTTTTCCAATCCAGAGGAGAAGGATCTACAAAAATATAATCAGAGAAACTAATTTGGGATCCTCGAACTAGATAGTTTGCTTGTGTATTCACCGTACGCGGGATAGTAGAGAGTGACAAAATCAGGGTAATATCCACGAAGTCATTCGAAATCTTGGATGAGTGTAAAGAAGGTCGATCAGTCACTCAGATTTTCCAAGATGTTAAAAAGCTCTATACAATCCGTCTCGAAAAAATGGCAATTTATTCTTCGGGTATAGATTTCCTCCATTGTCCATAACAATGCTTCCATATCTGAATGCTAGGGTGAAAGGTTTTGTCGAAAACACTTCTCTCCTACTAATACTAACGAGTTATCACTGTCTTATCAGATCCACCCAAGACCGGAAGTGAGATCTGATTTTTTCCAAGATCCATCTATTCGACACATTAGTCCATCCAATCTTGTAATCTATGTACATATTTGTTCGTCAACTGAGCTTGATTGAACTTGTGCTTCTTTCCAAGTTACCAAGTCAGTCTCTGCATTCTTTAGGATATCCGCGACTGCGAACTGTACACCTTGAAACATCATTTGATTCCATGCTTTTCAAATTAGCCATAATATCCAAGGAAACATATCACATTTTGTACATTGTTTCTTCATGAGGTTTTGCCAAAATAGGTAATCCATACTAGTATACAATAAATATGTAGGAAAATACTCTGGCTTCGCCAGATTACTACAAAAATTTTACATCTACCTAATCCAATCACATTGAAAAACATGATTGATTGATTCCTCAATTTTGTCACAACGTTTACATATTAAATCAGAACGTGAACTCCATTTTTTAAATTTAGAATAATGTAATCTTATCACATATACTAGTGATAAATCATAATATGACATTGTTTTTTTTTTACTAAACAGTAGTATTTTTTTTTTGTTACACTACTAAAAATAGTTGTATCTTAAAATAAAATACTTATTATAAACATTTCAAAACAATTGGGCATGAAACAAAATATTCATACAAACATTCAAATATAGTTTAGTATACTAATAACACCTATTACGACAATTTTTTGTTTACCAAACTTTAGCATTAATTTTTGTTACATTTACAAAAAAAATTGCATTTTCAAAGAAATCTATATATATATTATATGAGAAGTCGCTCAGTTACGTGTCGCACTCACA
>OVAN01013398.1:0-12870 GCA_900406275.1 Anastatica hierochuntica
AAGTTTTCTGAATCATTTGATTGGTTTTTGTTGTCGGTAATGTTAAAACCAAAGTAGAAGGTCATGCCTAAGCCTGGTAAAAACTTTCAGAATAATTTTTTTCCTTGATTCGATTCCATATTCGATTTATTTTTACGAAGTTGATACAATGACTCTAGGATCCATGTGCTACATGTGTGGCTCCATTGACATGGAGAATACTTATGCCCTTGAACAACAAGTTGGAGTTGTACAACGGATTTTAGGCAAGAGTGTTTGTAGTGTACATCTTCGCAACACCAGGAAAAAGGATGGGTTTGTCGGTATCGCTGCACCTTCTTTGGTGAGAATTCTCCCAGTTAGTGATACTCTAGCTTCCCATAGTTTCATTCTATCTTCAGATTTCGTTCTTATGTGTTTTACTGATTTTTTTTTACGTGAAGATTGGTTTAGCAATGTTTGGCGGGGACATCCTATGTCAGGTAAAGCCTGATGAACTAAAATCGTCAATTATTTTCATATAAAAAATCTCCACCAATCAGTACTTTCTATGTATGTCGATGCTTATCCTCAACAACGTTCACTACAAGATGGTCGATCACAAGAACACCATTTTCTTCACGGGCCACACTTCAAGTGTTGAACAAGATTCATGAGCAGTACTTCAGGCTATGGCTCTTCAAAGAGTTCTCTGTCATCTCCGATACGGAGAGCGACCTGTTCGGTAAGATAACCTCCATCTCAATCTCTTGTTTTATGTTTCGTGTTCATGTCCTCTTACCATGGATTTAATCTTCATTACGGACCATACCAAACTGAAGTTTCTGGTGTTCAAACTGCGAAAATCCTTAAAAATAATTATGGAACCTGTGAAAATTAAGAAAACTGAAGTTTATGATTTTACACGAACTTCATTATGAAGATTGTGGTTGAGGTTCAAATTACTTTTATAAAATCATGACCTCTATGTTTAGCTTTGTTTTGCTAAATAATTATTGACACTGGATTGTTGTGAACGTATATAATTCCATAGACTAAATGACTGTGATTATAAATGAATTATATTGATGATGTGTTCACCATTGAAACTTAATAGTCGTTGTGTTCGTTTTATAGGAAAGACTAAGTGGTGCATCATCTTCCAGCTCTTGAAATTTACCCTTTGAGGTACTTTTCCAAACTCTCTGTTTAGCTCTGTTCTGCTACGTAGATATTGACACCAGATTGTTGTGAACATATATAGTTTCAAGGATTAGATGACTAAATATGAATGATAGATTGAACATATATAGTTCCAAGGATTAGATGACTGAATTATGAATGATAGATGTGTGTGATGCGTTCTTCTTTACGAGGACACTCCAGTGCACATGTGATTTGTGAGTTATACGTGGCCTGAGACTCATGAGATATATAGTATACACTTATAGATATTTCACAATCTTTGTATACATGAAGTATATAAAGTATAATGTTCATATGTACTCCGAGCCCGATACATATAACTTGCAATATCAAGATTCAAAGTGAAATCTTTAAAGTTTAAAGGTTGAAATTTATAGTTTTGAATCCTAAAAGGAACGGTAGACACACATGTTCTTTAACATCTCTTTCTTCTTTATAGCTTCTTGCCGCACCTAACTCAACACAATAAACTCTTTCGCGAATTTCTAAGTACTTACTGTCTCTGCATCAAGATTAATCTGAAAATACATTAGAGTTTTCGTCTATCCTCTTAAAGAGTTTTGGAGGACTTGTGTGAGCTTGTTGTTTCTTTAAGGTACATGAGGATTATTATGTGCAAGAGCGAATATAACATCTCCAAGAGCAGACAAACAAATGTTGATATGTTGAACTTTGTTTAGTCTCTCTCCCGTTACTTCAGAGTTATTAGATAACGATTTGAGCTTTTTAACGTCTCTCTCCGCTGATGTAGCAACAAATTATTAGGTAGTCATTGAAGTGAATCGAAGACTATACAATGAAGTGGAAGAATTAAAAGGTTTATATGAAATCTTGGCTGTCTTCTGAATGCCTTTATTGTGACTAATCCTAAAGATCATAAATGAGGCAAATTAAAACGAAATGAAGATTATTATCTACGACTTTTCAAGACCAAGGTTCAAATCGGAAAAAAGGTTTCCTATATTTCTGTTTATGGTCTGCTTTGATGAATGGAGAGCTTTAGTTATATATTCCAATCACCATGGAAATTGTTTGTGCAGGTTAATTATCCCAAGGCACATGCTTCCTCAAACGGAATACTCAACTATTCTGTCTCTGTCATGTACTCTGAGAATTCGATTAGTCCGTTGTTGTTACGATCTGCTTTTTGAATCAGAGAATCGAGTTGGTCTTGACTTGGTTTAAGACCGAGAGATCTGAGAAGAGAAGCTAACTCAAGCTCTATTAAACTTCTGTCTTTGTTTTGATCAAATGATCGGAAAATCTCTCAGAGCTCTGCTAATTGCTCATCGCCTAGCTTCTTCAGCGACGGCTAACTATTTGAATTGAGTATGACTATTTATTCCAAGAAAAATTACATAATTCACCAATCACCATCGTGATAACAAATAAAAAGTATTAAAGTTTTAACCAAAAAATAATAAACAAAACACCACTAGCTATTAGTAGCATGACTAACGAAAGGTTAAAGATTGTATCACTCGCATAACTACCAACCAAGCGAACAAAAGATTTATCTGTACATCTCATTATACGTGAGTTAAAATAACTTACATAACTTCTCTCTCCTCCCCTCTAACTACTAATAAATGATTTAACATATACATTAGAACAATGAAAATCGGCAAAACTAAAAAAATAATTTCTTATTTTAAAAAGCTTTAGTTGACCATTTGCGAAAGAATATATTAAGAGAAATTAAGTCAAATAACCAAAATTATCTACCTCAACATTGTATGTCTCCCCCCACAGCTTGCCACATCATCATCAGCCAATTATCCTCGGAAATCAATATTTCATGTATGGGCCGCCGTATATTAAAGACAATATCAAATCTTCAGATAACTGCAAAATTATTTATGAACCAATGTATGTGTGTGTGTGTGTGTGATATTTTTAACAAAGATCATATTTTAGTTTTAAAGTGAATAAAAATGAGAATTTTATTTTATACGATAAAATATTTTTTTTCAAAAAGTGAAGTTTATATTTATGTATTTAAATGATGCATATTTTGGAGTATGTTAGGATTTGAATAATTTAAAAAATCATGCATTTTTTGATGAAATCACACAGAAAATTATTACCTCTCCATTATCATGGTGACATGTATATTGAGTTTGAAGCCCCTTTCAAATAGATTAGAATATATTTTGTTTGCGAAAGTATATTAAATTCTGAACATTGAAAAATTATATGAATATTCTATATTATTGTAACAAATTAGGAGGTAATATTATTTTACTATTTGGTAAAATGTTTGTTCTCAAACACTTTAACAAATTTTTTTTTTTTTTTTTGGTCATACACTTTGACAAATAAAATACTATTTAGATTATATTATTTTTAAAGAATATTAATCAGTTATTCAATACATAAATAATTAGATCATCGCCCGGTCATCCCCTAGTCGGCACTAATTAAAAGGAGCTAATAGAAGCCTCTTAGACCATCCACCTCAGCAAAATCATAGTACTCTAAAAATTTGCCACATCATCGTTAAATATTTAGATATGAAGCATTAAAAACTTGCCACATCATCGTTAATAAAAATGTTAAAATCCCTGTTAAAAAGAAAAACTTAACGCCTCTTATTCTTCTGAACTTTAGAACTTCTTTGTGCATATACTTTCCCTCAAGATTTAATGCTCCTTTTCTTTATCATAATGTAGGAATTTGGAACAAATTGCTAAATCCATAAGCCACAAATCTCAAACATCTAAAAACAGAAAATGGCTTCCGCTTCTCATCGATTCGGATCTGCCTTCCCTGCTGCCATCACCAGGACAATTTGCAAACAAGATGGTTCCTCATTCTTAAATGTTTCCAAGATGTACTCACCTCGGTCGCTCCAAAATTCTAATGGAGAAGAATGCCTCGGAATAGTATTCCTTAGTTTGAACAAAAAGACATGATTTGCTTCAACTTCCAGGATCGCCGTCGATCTCTTAACCAACCGGTAACTATGTTACGATTCATAGATAAATTTTCCATCTCTTATTTTGCATGTTTATGGTCTCAAAACAAGAGCATGAGTGAGGTCCTATTGTAAATAGAGAGACCAATCAAAGTACCAACTGCATTTACAGATGCTCACTTTATATATTACAGTTTTGGTTTCATATTCTCTTTTATGTTTTTTAAAATTATTGAATCTATAATCTCTTTTCGTAGTATTGGTTTGGCATTATCATTATTACCTTTCCTAAGATTATTATTTGAATTCCCCAAGTTAAGTCTATTCACTTCTACCTGGTAGTTCTCATTTTTTTGAATCAGCTAGCTAGACACCATCATAAAAAGCATGGCAATGTGACTAAACCGGAAGTAACATGAATATAGTATGTTTTGGTTTAAAAAGCTTATGTTTCTTATTTCATTGTTTTCCCTTGGGTGCCTGCAGGTCCTGAGATGGAATTGGACCCCCTTATGTAGGATTTAGGCCATGAAGTTTCTAATCACACGATAGAGCTGGTGGGGTAAAGCCAGAGACTAAGATACTACTCATATTGGTAATAGAGCTGTTAGGGAGACTCAAGAAGGAGACTAATAATTTCCAAACATTTGACAATCTTAATGAGGCATAATTAACCATTTTCATATTTTCTTGATTTAACAATTTTGACCTCTATGTAATTTTTTTTATTGTAAGTAAGATAAAGATTGATCAGATAACTATTCAATGGCTTCTCACTCAAAAGAAATATATATCATTCCTTTTTATCACTTAGTCGGTTACAAACTTACAAATTTCCCACTCAACAATTAACCTATGAGATTAATTCACTAATTATATGATATATAGTACGTATGAAAAAAATCAAACAATAGTTTAATGACAAAATAGAAAGCTTTCGGTTTTGGAAATTCTTTTAAGGTGAGAGAATAGAATTTTCCTGTAATAATAAAAAAGAAAAGTACTTTAGCTTCACTTGAGAACTAATCATTTTCATAAAATTACTATAATTGACCATTTTAGCTGACAAAGTAAGAAAGTTATAGTGGGGAGATCATAGAAATTTAATTCAAGTATTTGAGTAGTTTTGTTCATACTTCTTACGTATTTATTAGTATGAGATGTGACAATATCAAAAATTTAGTAGGAGACAACCGGCGATGATATTTACAAGAGCTCTCAGAGCATTGCATTGTAAAACAAGAAAGTTTTACCGTAAAAAATTCAGTATGGATGTGATTGTGAGTGATATTACAATTTCAAATATTGCATATATGCAAATGATAAAGTATAGAATATATTGTAATTGCTTTCATATAATTATAATATAAAGAAATTAGTTAAAAGAAGTTATATATCATGTGCCACTAAAAATTACAAAAAGGAAAAAAATACAACTCATATTGTGAAGTAACCGTTGATTAGATAAATATAATGAGTTTAGATTTTCCAAAAGTTTAAATTCTCAATTCATATAGTTGAATATCCTCCTCTTTTTACTTTCTTTATCATGAGTTACATTCGTCTAAAGGAATATTTTACAGTTTTTTTTATAGTGGTCTTCACGAACTTTTCTAATCCACACTGCTCCTCTCTACGACATAAACAAATTTTTTTAAAAATTTAATAGGCTTTTAAATATCTATAAAGTAAGAGATCCCATTTTAAAGTTTTCTGGTCTATTCTCATGGTCAGCCGTAGATTCAAGTTACTATTCTTCTTCTATTGTTTGTATATTGTCATTGTATTATTCAGGCATCATATGAAGAATTCAAGATAGTAGTGTTCGAAAGGAGACATATCTATTATAGATAAAGGTATTGGTAAAAATTATAAAGATTTCAAAAGAACATAAACATGTTAGAAAGTGAACCAACAATAGAGTCATTGTAAATTTTTGACATGTTAGAAAACGAACCAACAATAGAATCCATTATACAATTTTTGGAGGAGGAAAGGGGGGATTTGATTCCATTTCCTGAATTGGTTTTACCATACTTTGTTTTATGTATCATGTCTTTTGTAAGAGGTAAATATTTGACCATTGTTCTGTTAAACTTTAGAATGCATTTCTTAATTTGTTTTGTTTACTATTCTTTTGTGAGCTAATATTACATATTTTTTAAACTTTGTTAGTATTAACTCTCCTATTATCTACTATTGCTTTAAATCAAACTGTGAAAATAATCACTTCATTCTAGCTTTGTTAAACAATTTCATTTCATTAGCTGCTAACAATTAATTTTATAACTTCTACATTTCACGCTCAAATTGGCCAATTGTGAATATGATATAAATGTAAGTTTTGTTCAAGATCGTATGCATGTATGCTATTACTACCACTTCAAACAAAAAGTTGGGTTCTTATTTATAATGTTAAACGTCTAAAATATTCAAGTTATTAACAATAATAAGGTTAATAAGTATAGAATAAAAAAAAATACATGTATATATTTACATACTTAAAAGCAGAAAAAGAAAGAATTGTTAACTCATGAATTTTTTAAGCACACGCGCACACAAAAATAAATTATATATAACATTAATTAACAAAGTTACAGATATATAATCTTTAAAAAAATAAAAAAGGAAAAAAGATATCATTTGACTCCAAAAATACATATAACAAACTAATTGAAAACAAAAACTAACAATTTTCAAAAAATTAAATCAATCAAAATTTAAAAACCAAAATCCGCGCGTAGCGCGGTATATTCCTCTAGCTTACATAAAAGATTATGTTGTAGGGTAACAATTTAATAACTAATCATGTTGTAATATTTAAAAAGAAAAATGTATGTTTTGCTATTATTAAAAGTTTTTGTAAATTAAATTAGCTATGAGAAGTATAAGAATCATAATATAAAATATAACTTTTTTGAAGTTAGATTTAGAGTTTTGCTAATAAGAAAACATCTATCATAGTAAAAAAAATTTTTACTATAGGGTCTTTACTATATATTTATAAATTTAGATTATTAATATTATAACTATATTTTTAACATACTTTATCCATTTTACCCACATTTATCGCAAATCTTAATTCGCTCCTTACAAGTTGTCTTTTTTGTCTGCATCTACCACACCGATGATGTCGAGTCTTTACGGCTTAACTTAAACGTAGAAATAGAAATTTTTATCTACATAAATATAAAAATATGTTTTGCAATACGTTAACAACAATATATTTTTTTTTGGTCAAAACGTTAACAACATAAATATAAATCCTAAAATTAATATATCTAAATCATTTAGTGTAAAATATGTCATCCACAAAAGACATTTTATAAAATAATTCTAAACATGAAACCAAACACTTGTAGAAGGAGACTCCAAACAAAAAAAGAATCCAAATATCCAACGAGAAGTTAACCGCTTCAACAAAAGAATTTTAAACCCTAAACACTAAATGATAAGTGCAAACCCTAAACTCTAACCATAAACCATAAACTCTAAACAGTAAACTATAAACTTCAAACTCTAAAATCTAAATCCTAAACTCTTGTACTAGAGGGGCGAAAGGACATAATTTTCAATTTCCAATGAGATATTCACTGATGTTCACTAAGTCATATATCCGTCGGAAAATAGCTTCATGAAGGAAGCACAAAACCGTCTCTTTTGAGGCCAAGGTGAGGAGCTACTGGGTAACCCACTGTAGTACTTCAGGTATTGAATCCACAAGGATTTGGATTATACACTACGAATCTCATGATCCATTTAAGCTAAAACAGAAAAATAAAGTTGTTTTGTGACTGAATAAAGAAATGACAACAGAGATTGACAAAGTAAAAAGGTTGTGAATCAATTGCGAAAAAGCGTTAGAAACTTAGAAAATTCGCAGAGAATCATGCATCAAAGAAACCGTAATGTCTAGCGATTCGAATTTAGCAACTTATAGAACTTGAAAATACTAATTTAGACCCTTTACACTTTCGAGGCTCGGGATTTTATGCTTAATCAACAAATAGACTCAACTTTCTGTGGTCCTTGCATAAGCTAAACATGCATTATTTGGAATCAAGTTTCGATAAGTTCACTAAATCTAGGTGATATACTCTCGAAACCTCCTTACAACTTTGCTTGTCAAAGATTAGCTTAGGTGATTTATGAAGCTTTTATAATGTAAATATACCTATAATCAGATTAATAAATGCGCGGTAAAGCAATCATGCATTATAATCAACTGAGAGAAAGACAATATGAATCCCTAAACAAATATTAGCAACTTATGATGACATGATCTCTTTAAAAAATCTAACACCTAGCAAGTAAATTACTCAGACATGGAGCATGAAACACAACACCAATAAATCAGAGTAAACATCATTTATTAAGTGTAGGATATAAATCTTCTCTATACGGAGTACAAATTGAAATCTTTCCAAAGAACTCTTAGAACTTGAAGAAAAAAATCTCTAAAAGTTCGACGACTGATTTAAAATTAATGGATCTCTTTTCCCTAAAGGCTAAATACAAATAAGTATAATGTTTGGTCTTTCTTAAGTTATTCTTGATTAAGTCAGTTTTGACGAAATTAAAATCACTTATCTGAACCGAAAGATATCAAGTGATTTTTTTCTCTGACCATAAAATCTTATTTCCACCGGTTAGTGCCAAAAACGAATTCCAAACCGGTTGTAAACACCACTCCAACCGATGGGAATGACTAGCTTCTTCTCGTGCTTCATTTTCGAGGCAGGCTGACATATCTGCACTCACGGTTGTAACTTCTTGGTCTCAACTCAAAATGACTTCAACCAATTGCATTTGAAAGCTAACTCAAAATTCTATCTCCTGTCCGAATTTCAGCGCAATCCAATGAAGGCAAGATCTTTGCTCAAGGTGATCTTTATGATGCTGAGAATATGTCCAGATTGATTAGATGCAAAACTCAAGTGTTTGAGTTGTCTTCTTCTTAATATGTCCTTGAAACTTGATTCTAAATATAAATGAGGTCCATTTAACACGTTTCTCCATCCTTTTTGATGTTTTGACATGTTTAGCTCCTAAATTCACCAATACGAGAAAACCAGCTCTAGAGGTCGAAAAAACGTTAAAAACTTGCAAATAAATAAGTAAAAATTCAACTAAAAGCGGTAAAGTATTAGTTTTTACAAGGGTTTTAAATTAGCTATCAATTATCGTTAGGCTAGCACTGGGACATGTCTTGTTTATATGATTGAGTTTGTTTGGAGTTTTGTTTATTTTTGAGTCTGCATAAACTGCAATAGATAGTTAGATGATCTTATAAGTTCTTTTTCTTGTTGGTTTATATGTGTGTGTTATAGTTATTTTTTTGGCAAGACTTGCTCTAGGGTGCAGATACAGACTTATGCATTGGGTCTGTATCCTGGAGTCGTTTTTACTGATAGATCAGGTTTTCACCCGAGAAATTACTGCAAGCGTACAATTAAGCACGTTATAGTGGTTCGGGATCAAATACAAAAATACCAATGATCACACGAAGATATTTAAATCGAATACAGGCTAAGTCTAAAAAGATGAAGGTTGGTGGCGATGCCAAATCGAAAAGAAGCATGAAAACAAAGACGAGTTGTAAACCGTCGAGAAAAACGTTGAGCACTGGGTATTCTCACGGAATTCAATTCATCATCAATGTAAGGTTAATTATAAGGAAACCAAGATTAAGAACCGTCTAGAACTGAAATAACGAATTTAGAATCAACCTACTTCCATAGTGCTAATTTTCTATGTTATAGAATCCTAGAGACTAACTTCCGTTGAATTTGAGATTCTAAAACATGCATTAGATTCATGTTTAATAAGTTCAAAAAGCGCAATAACATCAACTTACGTTGGCTAAGAACACTTTGCTCATTTAACACAAAATCAGGCATTCAAGAAATGACTTTCGGTGTATTGAAAAACCTAAGAACATAAACTAGGTCGTGGATCAAATTTCAACTTTAAAATTAGTGACAAAAGAAGATCCAATAGATAGTTTAACAATCTAACAACCTAACAATGACAAATCATGAAAACTCTTAATGAAAAACCCTAAACCCAACAATAGAACTACTCACACATATTCAACGAACAATCACAAGAGAAATCTATAGAAAACATCGTGTAATTGTAAAAAATATGTAAAGAGGGTTCAAAAATCTTCTCCAATTCAAAGTACAGATCATGAATCGTCTCCCTTAACAATACAAAGCTCTAGGGTTGCTTAGAAGTCTCAAAATAGCATAATGAAACATCAAAAATGAGTCTGGGTGTTATAACACGTAATCGGTTCTTCGATTCTCTAAATATGGTTCAAATTAAGTCGGTCTGGTTGCGTTGTGACAAGGATCGCCCGATCCATGACAAGGATCGCCCGATCCATGACAAGGATCGCCCGATCCATGAAAAGGATCGCCCGATCCATGACAAGGATCACCCGATCCATGACAAAGACCGTTTGATCCTTGTCATTTTGCCCATAAATCCTCTTGTCGTAAAACGACAAGGATCGAGCACTCCATTGGCAGGGATCAGTCGATCCTTGCCATTTTGTACATGTCCGTGAAATCTTCAACGCACAAACTCCAAAACTTCTCAAATGATGACCAAACACGTTCTTTTCCGCACGTAATACCTATAACCTGAAAAGACAACATAGAACACAAAAAGACTCAAAAAAGAACCAATTGCAATATAAAAACACATTTTTCTTGGATAAAGCAATGATAAAAACCAATAAAACACGAATACATCAAATCCCCCAAACTTGAATCTTTGCTTGTCCTCAAGTAAAGGAAAACGAAGATTAAATCGAAGGATAAGAAGTTTAAAAGCCAATGGGCCTTTACACTTTCAGAAGACCTTGCTCTGCACCCTGATCCATTGATCACATAAACAAAAAATTTAGACAGTCATAACAATCTCCCCAAGATCCCCATCCATACTCCAAACTCTGGACCTACAAGTCTCGCATACATGTGATTGACTCTCTACATTCATTCATAAAGATGTGAAACTTTAGGGAACTCTACATCAGAAGGTGATGAAACGACTTTTTAGTTGTAAGACTTAAAGTGTTTAGGGGTTCAAATATGTACCAGGGTGTAAGACATTCTGCAAAATCGCAGGAGAGAGAGAGAGTATATTGATCACCATGACCCGACTACCTAAGCGGAAACCACTAACTCAAAGATTAAATCAAACATGTTTAATCTTCAAGGCATAGTAAACATCATGATAAGAAGTATAAACTTATTTCCTTCTCGAATATGAATAAAAGTACATAATTAATTTATTTGTTTTAATTTTTTCTTTTTCTCTTTCTCTTTTTTTTGAATATCCGAGAGAAATCAACTTTTACAAAAATATTTAAAAAATAAAATACTCAAAACACGAAGAATTGCAAACCATCTTAGGATTCTAAATCACCCAACACCGTCTACTAGACACTCAGGGCCGTGTCTAAACCACCAAAAAGTTCAATCCTACCTAAGTAATCAGGAGGATCATGTCTACCCTACTCTCTCCATTGTTTTTGCACATGTGTGCACATGATAAAAAATAATTGCATGGAGATTCAAATGAAATAAGGAAAGGGTGTGGTGTCAGACTAAATATGAGTCTGGTCAATCAAGATTACTGAAATAGAGTAGAAGAAAATGGGGAATGTAATCCTGAATGATTGGTTTCAAAATTCCGAATTTCAAGTCCATGAATCAAAGAAATTAAATTCATTAGTAGTTTCGATAAATAGAGTTAAAATAATCCAGACAAGAACTTCAGTTCCAAAGCTTTCTTTCGGGGAGTCTGGTCAGGAGATTTTCTAGATTGCCTCCACTAATAGCTTAAGAGAAATGATCAATATGAATAAAAAATAAGCACAACGCACAAAGCCAATAATCTAAAGATCATCATAAAGTGAAAGCATCCATAAAAACCGACTCAATAAAACATAAAAATTGACTCAAAACAACACACCAAAAGAAAATAAAAGCTTAAGTAACCTCCCTTAGACTTATCTCAGACCGTCTCAATGTGAAACAAGTCCAGAGAAGGGGTATGTAGCAAATAAATAAATAAAAATCTGGAAGAAAAAGAAATGAAAAGAGAAGAAAAACGTAACGAGTGCGATTGTAGATTCTGAACTCAGATTGATATCACCTTCTATTTGGGACAAGGATCATCCGATCCATGACAAGGATCGGTCGATCCTTGTCTCTCCGTCCATAATTGTATAACCCGATCAATGACAGGGATGGGGCGCTCCATTGCAAGGATCTGTCGATCCTTACCCATTGGTCAGGATATCACTTTTTCTTCGTTTTCTGCATCCAAAGTCCAAAATCACATAATAACCAAAGCCAAAATTAAAAACACCAAAAATCTAATCTAAAAGAAGGAAAATTAACCAGTGGGTTACCACCCAGTCAACACTTGTTTATAGTCACGAGCTTGACTTTAGGACGGATGAGAATCAGTCATGGAGGGTCCAGGTACTCGCTCCAAAGCAAGCTCCACCATTGAACATCTTCATGTGAAGAATGTTTTTCATCAATCTCTTCATAGCAACTTGGCCTTATTTTTTAAACTCAGGCGTGAGAATGGCTATGACCTTGGAGAAAGGTGGGAACTTCCCTCTGCACTTCACTTTGTATTCTAATGCATTACCATCACATCCTTTAGTATCCAAAGTCAGTAAGGACCTTCCTCTGTCGTGTGCTCCTTCTGCTTCATGATGGCTCAGGTTTTCACCCAAGAAATCACTGCAAGCGTACAGAAGT
>OVAN01013399.1:0-12869 GCA_900406275.1 Anastatica hierochuntica
GAGATTTAGCGAGCAAAGTGTCTTTAACCAACGACAGTTGATGTTACTGCGATTTGTGAGCAAATCAATCCTGCTTAGATTCGAAACTCAACGAGAGTTAGTGTCTAGGATCCTTTAGCATAGATAATTTGCGCTGCGACAGTAGGTTAATTATAACTTTGTGAATTGAGCTGAGATGGTTCTTAATTGTTTCCCCCCTTTACAATCTATAATTCTAATGAAATGTTTTCCTTGAGAATACCCTATGCCTAGCGTCTTCCCCAAATCGTTTTACAACTCGTGTTTACTTGCTTCTTTTTAGTTTTGAATTTAGTTTCCTTCTTCCGAATTTACTTTTCCGCCTTAGCCCGTATTTGATTCAATAGTTCTTTGCACACTTTGGTCCTTGTGGATTTCGATACCCGAACCACTACAACGTACTTAACTGTACGCTTGCAGTGATTTCTTGGGTGAAAACCTGAGCCATCACACCTCAACGAGAAGGAGAAGGTTAAGGTACTCCTACTTAACCGCGACTTGACTCATCTAATGTCAAGAGAGAATGTGTTGTTTTGGCCTCCACAAGAAGCTTTGTATGATCCAAGTCGTCATCCGTCAATGGATTGGGTTTCGCGAATGAGGAAGAAAGGAAAGGAACACCAAGTTGAGGAAGAACAAGAGAGTGAGGAAGAGGAAGACGAGGAAGAGAGTGACCAAGACGAAGTCTGTGGCGGCCAACGATATCACTTTCAACCATATGTTGGCCCAATCGTAAATGCGGCTCTAAGGAGCGCCCATGAGCAAAACAAGAAACTACAAAATTGGTGTAAGTGGCAAGACCGAACAATTAGAAAGTTGAAGAAGGCGGTCAAAGGTTTGAGTGGTCAAGTGAAAGCTCTAACTAGAGCATTAACCTCCAAGAAGAGTGGATAATGTCACTCAAGGACCAATGAAGAAGAAGTGGAAGCTAGTGAGAGCATGGATGTGGAGGAAGAGCAAAGAAGGAGATCTTACCACGAGGAGCCAAACATTCCATTGGCTATCTACGAGCCATCTTGCCACTCATCATACAAGGCGAAGAGAAGGAGGCAAAGATGAAGAAGAAGGATTCGATCCCCATCTCCCATTTCAAGCAATCCATCACTCACACTTTCATCTGAGGACGAGGATACCTTCGGTTCTCATCAACAATGATTCAAGGTAACTCACTTCTCCCATTGTAAATACCATTTTTTGTTTATGCATTTTGTTCTCGTTTGATGTGGTTGTTGGGCTCCTTCGTCGGATGAACTCAATCACCGAGACGGTGATGAATAAGTCCTGGGGAGGAGCATGTTGCTAATGACATTTCTTAAATTTTTTTGTTCTATTTTGCTTTGTCTTTGAGTCTCATATAGAATAGGATGTATTGTTAATAGCTATGTCATTGAAAAAATCCAAAAAAAATCGAAAAACTTTGAAAAATTTTTTAAAAAAAAGAAAGCATATAGTTGCATTTTGCATACTCCTGTCTTTAGGATTGAGTCTTAGAGCATATAGGAATCATTAGCATATTGCATAAGGGAACAATGATTTAATTACCTTGTTAGTGGCTAATGCTTAGAAAACCATTCAATACCCTTGTTAGACGTATCATGTAGCTTGTGCCGAAACGAAAAAATAGAAAATCCATAGCTAGAACTCCCCCTTTTGAAAGATCCTACTTTAGTAAAACCAACTTGATAGCTCATTCGGTTCTATTGAACTTGAACTTTAAAATTTTGACATTATTTTTCTCGTTATGGGCTTTGAATGCGAAACTGTGGATTTTCATAAACGTTTGGATTAGAGAAACTGTTTTCTACCACCCTATTTGCTAATCCAAGCGGCCACCTTCACTTTAANTTTTGAAAGATCCTACTTTAGTAAAACCAACTTGATAGCTCATTCGGTTCTATTGAACTTGAACTTTAAAATTTTGACATTATTTTTCTCGTTATGGGCTTTGAATGCGAAACTGTGGATTTTCATAAACGTTTGGATTAGAGAAACTGTTTTCTACCACCCTATTTGCTAATCCAAGCGGCCACCTTCACTTTAAAGGTGGTTCCATTCCCTTAACCCTTAACCGTTCTTTCAAAATCCCCGTTGTTTTCTATATGAGTGAGGCCTTTTTCTTGAAAGTGTACACATGTGAAAAATCGTGTGAGTAGAGGAACGACGAAAAGAGAAGCTTCCTTATAACTAACCTCATTTTAAGGTTAGTATAGACTAGGAAGGGTAGTGATTAGAACTCAAGTTTAGTTGAGGTTGGGATTGGTATGATAACATTCCAAAAGAGGAAAGGAAAAGGAAAAGAAAAGAAAATGAAAGCACTCTAAGAAAATAAAAAAAAAAAGAAAAAAGAAAAAAAAAAAGATGAAATTTAAATAAAAAAGCTAGCTCTTTGTGTAAAAGAAAGAAAAAAAGATATGAATCCACAAGTGTGTGAAAGAAAGAAGTAAGAAAAGATAAAAAGAAAAGCTTTAAGTGGACAAAAGAGAAGAGCTAGCACTAGAACAAGAAACCCTTAGAGTGTTTAAACTTTAAAGAGAAAGAAAAAAATGTTAGAGTTTCAAATGGAAGAAAGTAGTATGTGGTTGATGATTGAAAGATTGGCATTATGGGTAGATTTAAGTTCAAGAAAGGGATTGGGAAAACTTAGTGGAAGCAAATCTTTCATACGCACCAATTGTTTCACTCTCCCTAGCTTTTTCATAATGTCATACACTACTATTTTGTAGAGTGAGCCACCAAAATTTGAAAAGCCTTCTTGAAAATTGTTTCTTTAAAAACCTTTTCCTTACCGAGCCAAACGGTTTTTGATTCATTGCCCATAATGAGAACGCGCTTAATCTAAAAAAAAATGAATGTTAAAGAGTCGGATGAGTTGATAGTAGGAGTTTGCTTTAGTCTCGGAACTTAGAGTAAATTGGGGCTTGGAAAGGCTATGGCGAAGTACGAAAGACTAGGCTCGACACTTGCTATTTGATACATCTTTTTAAGGATCTTGTTTGGGCATTCTTTGTATAACCCTTAGGCTATGAGTTCCCGCCTTCAAACCTCTTTCTCGGGTTTAAATTTTTGCTTGTTTGCTTGAGGACAAGCAAAAGACAAGTCCGGGGGAGTTGATGTTATCGTATTTTCTCATTTTAGGAGTGAATTTTAGAAGCTTTTTCGTATGTTTAAGCATTTCATTTAGAGTTTTTATGACTAATTCCTAGTCGTTTGAGTATTGCGAGTCTAGAGTCTTTAGGATTTGCATTTTCTTCTCTTCTTACCCTTTTTCAGGTTACTTTGAATCAACAACGAAAGAACGGACGCGAACGGACCAAGCCTCGAGCCAAGAAACGAAGAAACGCCACTGCCAGTAGTGTACCGGGCAGAGTACCAACCTACGCACTCCTTGCGCAGGTCGGTACACGCATACCGACCAACAAATACCGACCTACGCAGGTCGGTATCGGCCACAGGGTATCCGGAGGTGCTATACCGATTCGCGTACCGACCTGCACGTGTCTTGGCAGGTCGGTATACTCGTACCGACCTCCGCGTACCGTGTTACGCCCCTGTCTCGCACAGCTCGGTACACTCGTACCGACCACCCTATCCCGATCTGTGCAGCCCGGTATTGGAACCAAGGAGAATCGACGACCCGTACCGACCTGCACGTGTCTTGCGCAGGTCGGTATTATCTCCGATTTAAGTCAAATTTTTGAACCGAACCGGATTTTTCCCGGTTTAGCTAGAACCAGTTTTATTTTAGTATTTAAAGACCATTTCTCTTGTGTTAAACCTAAGCTTGATTTTGCAAAATACTTATCTTTGATCTTGTATTCCTATTTTGATTATTGTCTCTAAGAATACTTGATCTAAGTAAAATTTGCATCTTTCTTTCTTCCTTCTTCTTAATCATGATGTTTATCTTGTTTATCTTTATGATTACTTGTTTGATCATCATGATTAGTGAGTAGATCTTATTTGTGATTTATGGGTTGAGTAGATTAGATTAGATCTAGGTGTTTATTGGGTTGCTAAGGGTTTAATACTTGTAGATTCACATGATTAAGGAGTATCTATTGCTAGATTTGAACTGATCAATCAAAATCTAGATCATAGGAATTTCACACCCGGAAGGTGTTTGTTGAAATTCCCAAGAGAACCTTATGATTGATATTCAATCTTAGCCTATGAGAATAGTTGTCTAAGTTGTTTAGTGGATGTTTAGGCTTGTGTTTAATGACTAATGAGTTTTAAATTGCCATCGGAAGATTGGTTCAATTTTAGATCATTAGATGGATTAATTTCATGGGAATGGATTAGTTTAATTATTGCCTCTTTCCTTGAATGGTTTGTTTATTGTTTAACCCTTTCTTCTTGATTGCATCTAGACTATCTAATCACATTGCTTAACCCATGAATCGCATTTCTCATTCTTGAAATTTATTTTGTTTCATCTCTTATCTCTCATTTCTTTTAAACCGCTTTGTTTGTGTTTTGTTTATGCAATTGAATACTAAAACCAATCATTTTTATCGATTTAGCTTAATCGCGGCTTTCATTAGATTAAATGTGTAGTTAAGTAGCTCCTTGTGGTTCGATATCCTAAGACTACAACTTCTAGCCTTAATCTTGAGGCTTAGAGGTTTGAGACTTAGTTCAAACTTAACAAATCTCTTATCACATATCAATCGACTCAGGCTCAATATAGAATCGTAATGGAACTAATCTAGTCTTTATAAGATGATTAAAGATATTTCTAGACAAAGTATCATGTCATTATCGATCTACCCACTCTCATGACGAAGATTTATACACCCATGCACATTAAGACTCAACTCTCGCTTCTTGTCTATCTAAACATGCAAGTGATAGTAATGTACAAGTCCTTTTAGCCATTAATCATCTATGATACTCTACTCTCGTGAGACAAGGTAAAAAATATAGATTTTGTTCTCTCAAGCATTTCATTAAACACTTACTAGGCATCAATGAGCAAACATGATTATTTGGATGATCTAAAAAAATCTAGTAGGAATCTATGTCAAAATCTAGTCTATTATCCATTACAATCCTAGATCTAACTCTGCCCAACTACATCTCATGATCCTAAAGAAATCTACACATTAAGATCCATAGAAATCCAAAGACAAAGTTTGGGTCTTTGAGCTTCCATAGTCTTAGATTTAAGAATTAAAAGAGATAGAAGAAGAAGAGAGACACAAATCTAAAATAAAAGATCCAAAGTATTACAAGATTTGATCTTGTTTAGAGATCTAAAAATCTTAAAGAAAATCATAAAAGTTATGAAATAGATCAAAATAATCAAAAGTTATGTTTTTGATGAGTTTAGAGGGCTATTTATACAAGTTGATGGTAGAAGAGTTGCCCTACGGCCAATTTGCTTCAGATGCAGCGAGCTATCGAGTTCATGCTACTCAGTATCGACCTGTTTGGTCGATAGTGGCTAGCATGAGGTCGATAGCTGCTTGCACAGCCAGATGATCTGCCAATGCTAGCCACTATCGACCAGCCAGGCCGATAGCAGGCAGCATGGGCAATCTTTTGCTTCCTCTTTGCTCCATTGCTTTCACCTTCTCCATATGCATTTAACTCCTCTTTCTCTTGATTCTTGACCATAATCCCATTTAGAATTCATCCATAGAGCTTTCCATTGAGCCTCTCCAAAGGTGCAACAAAATCCTACACCTAGATTCAACTCCTAAACTACATGAATTCTAGTGATTAAATGCATTATTTCTAACCTAAATGTAGCAAAAATGTTACTAAAATGAACCTAAAGATGCATGAAAATACATGCACATCATACTCCCACGACGTAGCACTTCTTGTAACATTAGGATTCACGATTGACGGTTCTGCATGTACGACATCCTAATAGACAAACTCTCTCCATAAGATGAGGCCACAATAAACGGTTTTGCTTGCATCACTCTGAAATCTTCCAAAAACATTACATTTGAAAATCCGCAAAAATCTACAGATTCTAGAAATCGAACCCCAAATCTGGTGAAGAAACCCTTAACTACTAGACTAAAAGGCTTCAAGCATTACATAGTTTTTATTGTCATGTTTGTGCCTCAAGTAGAATTAGTATTTTCATCGTCGGTAGTTGTTAACATTTTCGGGTTGTGCTTTTATTATCGTCATAGATTTTGTTTTCCTTCACCGTTATGTGTGATCTTTCTAAACTTCTATAAAAAATGTAAGATTTAACATATTACCATAAAAAAGCCAACTTCCACTTGACAATTTATATATATAAAGAGATTTCCATAATGGAACTAGGTCTTTTTCTATTTCTTCTTTAATTAGTCAATATATATAGGTGTTCAATTATAGAATCAAAGTTATTTGGAAGGAGATTAATTTACGGATTCTAACTCCTGCCAGCGATTACTTAAAGACTACAAAACAAGTTTAACAAACATTAATTAACAGAAAGGGAAATATTCAATTCCACTTCTTGAAAATACTTAGAAATTTAACAAGAACAAATACAGCGAAGAAAGAATTATTTATCTCACAAGGGATGCTTAAAGAAATTTCCTCACAAAGACCACCAACTTTTTTTTTTTGGATAAAACAAAGACCACCAATTCTCAACGATAAACAGCACTTTCATTAAATCTGTCAAACCACCAAGTTTACCTCATAAATACGCCCCATGCAAACTTGCAAACAGCTCAAAACACACACACACACATACTCTCTCTCTAATGGCTTCTAACTATGATAAGCTTACTTCTTCGAGAGTAGCGATCATCGGTGCTGGTGTTAGCGGTTTGGCAGCCGCTAAGCACTTAGCTCATCATAACCCAACCGTTTTCGAAGCCTCGAATTCGGTCGGAGGTGTTTGGAACAGCTGCACTTACGAGACGACTAAATTACAATCGGCTCGAGTTGCTTACGAGTTCTCTGACTTTCCATGGCCCAACAGAGATGACACTATGTTCCCATCTTACGTTGAGATATTAGATTACTTGGAATCATATGCTAAGCATTTTGATCTTCTCAAGTTCATCAAGTTTGGCTCTAAGGTCATCGAAGTTAGGTACACTGGTGACGGCGAAATTCCTCAGATGGTTTACCACGGTGCTTACAGAAACTTTTTGCCAGGAAAACCTGTCTGGGAAGTTGTTGTTCAGACAGGAGATGCTGGAGATATTCAGGTTTGTCTTAGGGGTGTATCCAATCAAGCATTAGGAGGGATTTGAATTTTAATGAATTTTTAGACGATTTTTTTTAATTAAGGCATTTGTTGTGTTTTTTATGAAAATCCTCTGCAATCTCACCTAAATCAACATCAACGTAGTTTGAATTTTTTGTATTTTTAAAAAAGAAATTTCAGTCTGACCAAAAAAAAATAAAGAAATTCCATTAAAACACACAAAGTCACTTAAAATCTAATACTTAGATTATTTCCAATAACACTGAATTTGAATATACATTTTTAAATCATTATTCCAATAGCACTAGATTTTTAAAAAAAAAAATTTCAAATTCTTGTTTGAATAAGATAAGATTTCATGGTTTAACATAAATCACTTCAAATAATTGATCCAATAAACCCCCTTAATTCTTTTTACATGTTTATCTCTCTAAAGATATTGACTATGGATGTATGCTAGCTAGTATGCATATCCGTTTGCATTCTCTTAAAAAAATTACTAAGTACTCCCTCTGTTCCATTTTATAAGTCTTTTTAGATTTTTATTTTTGTTCCATTTTATAAGTCTTTTTGAAATATCTTTGTAAATTTCTGATTTATTTAATCCAACAATAACTAAAAAGATTATTCTTATTGGTTGAATTATGTTTGTTTAAATATAAATAATATTTTCTGATATAAAAAGACAAGATTCTTAATTTTCCTTTTTTTATCTCAAAACACCTATATAATAGAACCGAGGGAGTATTCTTTATTAACTCTGAATCCCAAATTAAATATTAAAACTAATTTATAACATTTAGGGTTTTATGAAAAAAAAAAACACACTCTCTATTGTAATTTTTTTGCAATTTTATCTTCCATATGTCGAACTGTGATTCAACTCATACAGAATTTAACTTGCAATATAACTCTTTTATATTTCAACAACTAATAACCCTAATATCAAAATTTAGTAGCAATTAAACTCAATTCCATATTGAAATTTCAAACTCAGTCGACAATTATAGAATACCTAAAAAATTTAATAACAAAACGGAATGTTATATTGTGGGTTAAATTCTATTTAGTGGATTGATATGCAGTTATGACATGTGAATGGTAAAACTACAAAAAAAAATAATATAATTGCGGGTTTTTTGCAAAAAACATTAAAATTTATAATTACATGCAAGTAGTGGGGAAAGTGATTGCATGTGTATTGTGTAATATGTGTGTAGTGGCATGCATTTGAGTTGGTGGTCGTTTGTGCCGGAAAATATGGCGACGTACCAAGAATACCGACGTTTCCAGAAAAGAAAGGACCGGAGATATTCAAAGGGAAAGTGATGCATTCGATGGATTACTGCAAATTACAGAAGGAAGAAGCTTCTCATCTCCTCCGTGGCAAGAAAGTCGCCGTCATTGGCTTCAAGAAATCCGCCATTGATTTGGCTTTAGAGTCTGCTTTAGCAAATCAAGGTGCATATATAATATACAGATTCTCTTTCTTCACATAATTAAGTCTTTTATTAATTAACTCTTAGTTTAACAATAGTTATCCATTAATCAAAACATAATATAAACAGCATTCATATTCTTATTATATTGCACCACACAAAAAATCTTATACTATAATCAAACTTCTGTTAAGTAATTTCAAGTCTATATCCAACTCTCCTGTATGATATTCTCTGCGCAAGGGTATGATTGTAGGCTCCTTTCCCAAATAGGTGGAGTTAGACATTGTTTATATATTTGTCTAAATTTTCAATGTGGAAAAGTGTCTCAACATTTCTGGGTTAGACTCGGCCCTTGTATCCGATTGGAACAATCAAGCAGTTTCTAAATATTTGGTAAAAGACGGACATATTAAAATATTCAATCCATTTAGAACTTATATAATATTATTCCAATAATTAGAGGAAGGAGGTGAGTGAGAGTTAAATTTTGCAAAGTTGATTGATTTTAAAAATTGAAAGTTTTATTAAATCTCTAAAGAGTTTTTGTTAAATTTGCAGTGTGTACGAAGTATTTTGAAAGTTATATTTAATGAGTTAATATGTTGAGAATCCATCTTCTAAGAGCACTAGATTTTAATTGAATAATAAAATCAATGAAAACCAAATGTTTTGAATAACAATAGACTTTCAATAGACATTTAAAATCATTAAACCAATAACAGTTAATTTTATTAAGAAGGTTATAATCCACTAACAATTAACAACATGTTCTAGAAATTTTAAAAATCCTCAAAAATACAACTACCAATAATCCACTAAATGAATATTTTTCAATAGCAAATTATCTATTCAAAAACTTAAATAACATATTTAAAGTTTGGAGGAAAAGGAGGAAAAGCATGCACAATGGTGGTGAGAACAACACATTGGGTGTTGCCACATTATTGGGTGTGGGGACTACCATTCTTCTTATTCTACTCAACAAGAGCTTCTCAATTCCTCCATGATAGACCTAACCAAAGCTTCCTTAGAACTCTCTTTTGCTTCCTCTTCTCTCTTCTGGTTTGTGTTCTTTTAACCCTATGAATATCATCTTTATATATAAATTGCACAACCATGTTGGGTTTTCTAAGCTATTTCTAAACATGCATTTGACAACAATACAGCGTGCCGTGGTTTCCAAGTTCATCGAATCATATGTAACGTGGAAGCTTCCGCTAGAGAAGTATGGTCTTAAACCGGACCATAGCTTGGAAGAAGACTATGCTTCTTGTCAACTGGCGATCATACCTGAGAACTTTTTTGAGGAAGCGGATAAGGGTATGATTCGGTTTAAGAAAACATCAAATTGGTGGTTTTATGATCAAGGGATTGAGTTTGAAGATGGGACTACTCTAGAAGTTGATATAGTGATACTTGCGACTGGATATGATGGAAAGAAGAAGCTCAACGCCATTGTCCCTGAACCTTTTAGAACTTTGCTTGAGTTTCCATGTGGTGTCATGCCTTTATACAGGTACACATACCTACACTTTTCTTGATATATACTTACCCATAAATATCTACTAATAATGACAATCTCAAAAAAATGTTTCGTAATATCCTTTCAACGGTTGGCTTTTTTCTGTCAAAGTATCTTTCCGTTTGTAACCGTTTATTTTATGCAAAGTTGCATATTTAGTGTAGATATCAGTTGTGTTTTTTAAAAAATATTGTGTCTTTCTAACCTTTATTATCAATATTTTCGTTTTTTTTTTCGCTATCTATATTTTCGTTTGTAATCATTTATTTTATGCAAAGTTGAATCTTTTAATATTAGTAAATCTATTCATTTTCTTTATCTTTTTATTGATAATAATTGTTATTTTTTACAACATTATTTTCAAATAATTTGCTATATATTTTTCAAAATCATATATATTTTAAAAAAATCTAATAGAAATACACAATTTTTATCATCATTTGTTTCATTATTTCTCAGTTTATGGTTGGTTTGCGGCAAACCGTTTGATAAACTGTAGTTATGGGAAATTATTTCATAAAATTCATCTGTGTCTTTTAAATAATGTAATAACGTGTCTCTTGCATCTGTATATATATGAGATGATAACAACCCAAGAAGGATTCCTAACCACTGATAACAAGAGCGAATTTAAAGAGAGTGTTTTAGTGAGAGAAGAATCAACTAAAAGAACACTTGAATGGTGGTAAATAGTTGATTTTTGTTTGTGATTTCATCCTCGCGTTCTGTGTCCATGTGTTCATTTCAAAATCAAATCTAAATCATTTACAACTCTAAACCTGAGCTACGGAATGTGTTTGGTTTGATAATTCCACACATAAATCTATTACATTATTTACAACAGTAATTTTATTTAAATTTATATACTGTATTTTTTTACGTAATTTCGCGGGGATAGAGTACTAATTTGAGATTGATCCGTATTTTCTATATAATAACTAAAAGTAAATAAAATTTCAGGGGAACAATACATCCACTGATACCAAACATGGCTTTCGTGGGATACGTTCAGAGCAACTCGAACATACACACATCAGAGCTTCGTTCGTTGTGGCTAAGCCGTCTGGTGGATGGGAAATTCAAATTACCGAGCATAGAAAAAATGTTGGAGCAATTCTTGAAGGAAATGGAAGTGATGAGGAGATCGAGCAGATTCTATAAACGTCATTGCATCTCTACTTTTAGCATCCAACATGCCGATGATTTGTGTTATGACATGAGACTCAATCCTCGCCGAAAATCAAACTTCTTCCTTGAAGCTTTTAGCCCTTATGGTCCTCGAGATTATCAACTCCACCAAAATGAAATTAATTGAATATTTTATATATATACTACCTAAAGGAATGTATAAAAATAACGAATCGTTACGTCTTTAATAAATTATATATATTGTAAAAAAGAACTGTGTTGGTGAGTCATTGAATAAACATGTATGTGTACATGAAATTTTATAGTTAAAGAGACGAATGTTTTTGTACTCTTGTAATTGTATCACTAAATTAAGTCATATCAATTTTAATATTTACTTTTTATCATTATTTCACACCTTAGTCAAAAACATTTTCTTTTCAACTTGCAAATTATATTTTTTTAAGCATAAAATAAGTTTAATTTTCAAAAATACCTTTTTTAAACAAATTAGCAAACTAATCCAATAAAAAAAAGGCTATTTTAATGGCGACCGTGAAGACGGTGTATCAGTGGCGGTTTCTTCTCGTCCCGGTGAACCGGCAACGATGGAGAACGGATTTTCGAAGTCGAAGGAAGAAATCGGGACAGTTTTCAAGCGGTTATTATGAGATCTTCCTTGTCAATAGAGTGGCTTGCGGTTACCTCCATGGATTTCGCAAGAAACGGTTGAGGATTTGGTCTCATATAAACAATCCAAAATCGTGTTTCGGCTTTCACTTTTCTTCCTTCTCTCCACTCTGTGTACCTGTGGAAATTAAAATCCAGAAAATGGCACAAAATCAAAGAGGGATGCAAGACTTGAACCTTGGGGTTAATGACCCTCCAGAGGCGATTCCGATGGAGGCGGTGGCCGAGGCTTTACATGCAAACCAGTTTACAATCATGGGTCGGGTGTTAGTGCCACGAAGACAGAGTCTCCGACCAATGATTTCGGCGTTACCTAGGGTATGGGGCTTGACCGGAATTATCTCTGGAAGAATCATTAATCGTCGTTTCTTTCAATATGTGTTTCCTTCGGAAGACCTCATGATGTCGGTGCTTAGCCGTGGCCCATGGTCATTCAATGACCGTATGATTGCGATGCAAAGATGGACACCGGGAATGGAGGAAGAGATGCTGAACTTCATCCCCTTCTGGGTTCAGATCAGAGGAATCCCTCTGCAATATCTAACGCCTAATATAATCTATAATATTGGGAGTAGACTCAGCCAAGTGATGCAAGGAGATTTCAATCCGAATGTCCCAGGGGTTGTAGATTTTGTAAGGATCAAAATCAATTGGGATGTCTCTCGGCCTCTCCGTTTTCAGAAGAACTATCAGTTCTAGGCGGGGATCAACAGTTTGATCAGATTTCGCTATGAGAGGTTGCGCGGATTTTGTGAAATTTGCTGCTTACTGACACATGATACGGGGGACTGTCTCTTCCCGGAGCAGGCCAATAACTCTGGTGATGATGATGAACCCCAACCAGAGAATCAGGCACCACAAGACCAGATGCAACAGGATCCTGGAGAGGATATGGCGG
>OVAN01013400.1:0-12869 GCA_900406275.1 Anastatica hierochuntica
ATCATTTAAACAACTTCCAAACTCAAGCTTAATCGACAATCGTTTTCCTAAACATTCATGCTAAATCCATTTTTCATGACAAAATCAAACTTAAATTCTTGAACTAGACATTTTCCTAGGTTATGTCTATTTCAAATTATTCATNAACTTAGAAACTAGAAATTTATCCCAAAGCTTAGATCAAATGCACCAATTTAATGCTAATATAATACCACACGAAACAAATTCATGCATAAACACTACTCTTAGGCGTCCCTAATCAAGTGGCTAAACCAAATTTAAATCATCATTAGCAAATTGGACTTAAAAAGCAACATAAATCATTAAGCTCAACTCAAAAGGATACAAGCTTCTAACTCCCCTAAAAAGATTTTCAAGCTAACCAAGACACAAGCAAAATCAAAAATTAACTTAAAGCATAATATAAAGGATATCATGGGATTGCCTCCCAAGTGCGATTTGTTTTAAGCCCCTTAGCTTGACTTTCTATTTAGGTTCCCTTGATGAGACCATGGATCACCTGGCTCATACTCATCATAGAACCACCCCCTAAACTCATTAATCCTTATCTCCTCAAAGAGTATGTTTCTTTGATCATTTAGTCTCCTTCCTTCTTTCATGGAGATTGCGTTTAGATGCTTGTCAAAGGGTTGTACCATAGACGATTCTTCTTCTTGAAATATTTTTGAAGGTTCTTCAAAGTTTAGACCTTCTTTCTCCTTAGGCTCTTCGCCCTTGGTCTCCTCTTTAGCAATAGATCGCACATCTTCTTTTTCTTTGGATGAAACACTCCATCTCTTTTCCTCATACATTTCAAGCTTAGCACTCAAATCTTCATCACTAGAACATAAAACATCCAAAGAGCCTCTCAAATTCTTCTATGATCTCTTCTTTCCCTTTTGTAAAATAGATGTCTTCTAGTGTTGTTTCCTATTTCCTTCAAGCCGTTTTAATGTTGATGGAGTTTTCCTCATTTCCTTCACAATCAACAAGTTAGAAATCTTCACAAGGTGCTTCAATGGGTTTCCAATAGTCACCAATGTCCTCCTTGATGCTTATAAGTGAGTTACTCATTATAGGCATGGTCTCAATTTCTTCTCCATATTCTTTGACACCATTGTCAATTGATGCCTTTCTAATGAGTGACTCAAGTTCTTCCAAGGACTCTTTGGATTCTTTAAGGAATTTGTCCAAGCCTTGAGCTTCTTCTACAAAACCTTCTCCAAAAGCTATGGAAATTGGCTCCTTATTGGTTTTATAAGAAGGAATGCATCTTCTTCCTTTGACTTTGATCCCTTGTGTAAGATTAGTCTCGGTTGACACCATGTGTGCTCCAATGTTATCCATGCCAAGATCTTGGTGCAAAACATATATCTTCATACTAAGCTCATCAAACATCTTCTCTCTCTCAAACTTGTCTCTTTCTTCATTTTCCATGCCTTAGCAAATCATGGTTCTCCTCTTCTTTGGACAAAGGGAAACATTGGAGAGATTGGTACTATTGATTGTGCTCTTGAGCTTGTTCTCCGTAAGGACAATACTCTTGTGAAGTGGGTGTCTCATATGCTCCTTGATAGCTTGTGGGGCTCCAAACTATACCTCTTTCTTGTTCTTCCAACATAGCCTTCAAACTCGAATTCATGTCGAAAGTCATCTTCTTTCTTTCTTGTATTGAACCTTGCAAAAAGAAAAAACACTCAAAAGAAAGTTATTAACCAAACAAAAAGAAACAAAACATAAAAAGAAAGTTTAGTCTAAGGAAAAATTGAAATTCTAATGAGAATCTACTTAGTTCCCCGACAACGGCGCCAAAAACTTGATGAGTCTAGATTTCGCTAGTGATTAACTCAATTTCAAGTTTTAAATTTATAAACCTTGATCAACTAACAATCCTCACTAAACTGCAAGTATATGGCTTTGTTGATTGTAGTACTTAAGGGTCAAACCCACGAGAACTAGAGACTCAAGCACTAGGAATATACAATACTTCTTAAGCTAAGCAAATAACAAGAGAGAGGTAACGGTTGAGCCTTGATACTAAACTAGATACAAACACAACCTAAACACACCAACATAAACACAACGAATGAACCAAGCAAGAAGCACAAGGTTAAAGCAAATAGCTAATTTGAAAAACAAAGACAAACAACACAAGATTCAAGATGGAAGAAATTGATCTTGAGACATGGAGATTGTTTAGAGTTAAATCCAAGAATGCAATTGGGTTTACCTAGACTTTATTAGAGGATCGAAGCTATTCCTAGACCAAGATTCCCTCTATAATCGATCAACCCACTCTCATGATGGAGATCTATTCACTTATACTCATTACAAGGCTCAACTCTCGTTTGTTGCCTATCTAAACATGTATGTGATAGTGAGTCTCAAGACTTTTTAGCCATTTAACACCTTGGTTTCCCTTTGGGCAAACTACTCTCATAGCTCAAGGTGAAAAAAGTAGATCTAGTTCTCTCAGACATTTCAATGAACACTTTCTAGGCGTCTTTGAGCAAGCATGTAACTTTTAAAGAACTAAACTAGGTCTAGTAGGAATCTATACCAAGATCTACTCGAATACCCATTACAATCTTAGATCTAACCTTAAACTACCATATCTCAAGATTTAATGTTCTCTACTCACTAAGACCCATGGAAATCCAAGAAGAGTCACAAGCTTTTTGAGAATCCATGCTTGAAGTGAGAAGAAAGTGAGAAGAGATGAGGAGAGGAGAGATGAGATGATTAAAAGCAAAGACACACAAGAAAATCCAAGAAAAATCTCAACTTTGCGAGAAAGGAAGAATCTTGGAGAACTGGAGAAAAGAGATGAAGAACAAAAAAAGAACAAGAGATTAAAGAGAAGACAAACACATGAATGATTTAAAGAGATTTAAGCAAAAAGTGTTTTTAAATCTTTAAATCAATCTTAGAAACACAAGAAGAACACACCAAACACACAAAAAACACAAGCTTAAGTAGCACAAATGTTCTTGGAGGCTTAGAGGATGTATTTATACTAAAAGGGGGGGAGAGAGGGTGCCCGAGAAGCCTTAAAACATGTCAACAATTTGTAAAGGCAACGCAGCATCGACCTTAGGTGACCCACCATCGACCTCAGAGGTCGATGCTGCGTTGTGTTTAGCAGCTTTTTCTTCGTGTTCTTTCAATTGACGTCAGAATGGCGTATGATTTGCATATGCTCTCTTTTCCACTTCCACTTGGCTCTTGATTCTCTTTCTTTCTTCACCATTTAAGCATCAAGAATCCATCATCCCAAGCTCTCAAGTTGCTCATCCAAAGGTTGTACCTACAAATGCAAAAGAATGCAATGCAAAGACAAAATCCTAAACTAGACTCAACTTAGAAACTTTATGAATTCTAACACCTAAATGCATTATATACAACCTTAATCCAACTAAAACACATACTAAATGATGCTAAATATACGTTAAACTATGAACACATCAACCCCCTCATTCAAGGATCCGAAAACTCTAAGGCTTATTTACTTATTGTAATCAATTATCTTGAACATTAATAAAGAGATCGTTTTACATCTTTGTTTCTTGTTCTCTCTCCTACGAATAATCATCCAAAAAAACCCAAACACTTGGTGGGTTAAGGGCAACCTTATTCCCACAAAAATTAAGTCATACGCATTTATAATACTTATGGTTGTGTTTTGTTGACAGATTGAAAGCTCCTCCATCGTTGGTTTAAGCCAAGGTTCTCAAGGTCAATATGGTCCATAGCATTTCTGCTCTGTCTAGGTGTTTTCAGAGGGGTTAGTTTATACTCGCATATTTTTTTGGAAAGAACATCTAGGTGCTAAATCCCACTTCATCTGAAAATCAATTTTTATTCTAGAATGTCTTTGCGTATTGGAAAATCTAAGATAAAGTAAAAATAAAAAAAAATTCTCATGGCCAAGGGTCCCATGTTCTGTTGGACACCGTTGGCTAAGGGGTATACTATCGTATTGTGCCTCTGACCTGGTCCTAGGCTTGTCCCTCGCTTAAAACTTTTCCCCTCCAATATGATGATCATTGCTAGCACTTGGTGGTTTTCTCCTTAGTAAGGTGAATTGGTGGAGATTTCAATGGCCATGGCTTGGGGTCGTGCTAGCAGCTGTGAAGTGAGGGTCTTTAGGGTCGAATGGTAGCACAAGCGAGCATGTTCCTGATCTCCTCTTATCTCCTTTATTCTCCAAGGCGTTGGAAATTTCACTGTTTGATACAAGGTTGAAAGTATGACTCCCATATCGTGTATCCATTGTCTTTCCATGATGACTTTATAGGCTGAGGGATAATCTATGATAAGGAAACTTCCTTTATCATGTATTCTCCAAGGCGTTGGAAATTTCACTTTTTGATGCAAGGTTGAAAGTATGACTCCCATATCATGTATCCATGGTCTTTCCATGAATACTTTATAGGCTGAGGGATAATCTATGATAAGGAATTTGGTCCTTAAGTTGACAACTCATGCGTAGACTGGCAAGGTGACTTCTCCAATGGTTTTCCTAACTTTGCTACTAAACCCGATGAGGAAAGTTACTTTTCTAATGATCTTTACTTTATCGAATCCTAGCTCCTTGAACGTGTTGACAAAAATAATATTGATTGAACTACCGTTATCGACTAGTATTCGCTTCATGAGGCAATTCGCCACCTTCAAGGATATCACAAGGGCACCATGGTGCGGAGTAAACACTTCCTCTTCAACATTAGTGGTGAAGCTTATTACATCATCAGATTTGACTCCGATTTATTACCATGGCGTCGATTCCTTGGTGAGCCTTGGCAACTCTAATGCTTCGCTTGGCAGTGGAGATCGATACTCCACTCACTTCTGACCCACCAGTGATGAAGTTTATGACTTGATCTTGCCTTGGCGAGTCAGGTTCTGTTCTAGCAGGCGTGTCTCGGCTTGTTTCTCCTTAGAGACAGGCCTTAGATTTGTCCGAGAGGAACTCTCAAAGATATCATTTCCTTAGCAACTCATTTACTTTGAGATTTAGCTGGATGAAATCTTCCATGAAATGACCGTGGTCGCTATGGAAGTCGTACCATTTTGATGTATCTCTTTTGTAGTTCGGGTTCCTATCTTTACTGGCCACTTGATTTTCCTAGATATATGCCCTAACTATCCCACTATTTCAGAGGGAGATATTACTAGATTGGACATGTCAGACCAGGTCATGGGCACGTACTTTTCGTGCTCTGTCTTTGATAAGGGCTTTGACCATGGCTTTTCGTTAGCCTTAGCAGAGTTGATGGCTCCTGGCCTAGGATTAGTCTTGTCTTCCTGGGGGGATTCCTTGTGCCTAGAGGCTTTTGAGCTAGCTTTCTAGGCTAACTGGAAATGGTAGGCATGGTCTTCTTCCCATTTGATCTGCGTCGAAGCCTTGGAGAGGACATCCTCCCTGATTTGACACATATAATTGGTGAGCTCTTTATAGAGATCACTACAAATTAATAACTCTTTCATGAAGGAAGAGAAGGTGGTGGTGGCAACACAATTTGGGACTGACACCTTCTTCATATTGAAACGATAGACGTAATCCCTAAGGCTTTCGCCTTCCCGTTGCTTGATTTGGTAGAGATTGTCAGAGGTTCGGTGTAGGATGTGGCTGCTAGCAAATTGCTCTAAAAAGTGATATGTTAGCATCACAAAGGAGTCGATGGAGTTGTTAGCTAAGTTAGAGTACCATAGCAGCGCTGATCGCATGAGACTTGCCCCGAATCCTTTGCACATACATACTTCTATGTATATGTGGCTAATGGATGTGGTTATCATGCGTAGGAGGTATTGAGAGATATGTGTATCAGAGTTCGTGGTCCCATCATAGAGCGGCATAGACAACCAGTGAATCTTCTTCGGATTTCACAAAGGTAAGGTATTTACAGTAGAAATTAGGGTTCTTACTCTTATTTCATTGTAGCATTAACTCTTACTCAACTATTAATAAATAATACAGTTTGATTCTTGTTTTTTTGTAGTAGCTTAACGACCATACATTTACAGTTCTGGTTTGTGAAAATCACTGAAAATATTTTTAATGCAAATGAATCTTATATTGTAGTCATGATCGATAGTATTTTGTTTCTATAAAAGTCACTTACAAAACTAAAAATCAGTTGACTTTAGCTTTTAGAATAAGTAATCAGGATTGATTTGAATTGGTCGGTTCCCAATGGTTGATAACATGCTTCTAAAATTAAGATTATATGAAAATTTAGTCAGATATACTTTTTTTTGGAAGCCAAAATTCTTTGTAATGCAGTACTACAGAAACCCTAGTGTTGCTATCAGAAAATCTAACCTAAAACTAGGAGGCAAAGCGAAGGGGATTTTTTACCTTAGAGGAAGTAAGCTAAGAAATGCGATGAAATTTGCGATTGACAATCGGCAAAGCATACCAAGAAGGCGGAGCAATTCTTATTAAAAGCTCTAGAAAGGAAGGAAATGAAAAGGCCAGCAATAAGGGCAATGGTCTTGCCTCAATCTTTGAGGGCACACCCAATTTCAAAATACACTAGGGTCTGCAACTAGATCTCACCAAAGATATGGATTTAAAAATGTTCGTCAAAGTTGTTATTCTCCTTCTTTGGGGGGGGGGGGGGGNAATGCCCGCAGCGAAGGGATTATCAGGGTATGTATGGTTGCAAAGAAAAACGCAGGACGATCTATTTAGAATTGACATGATTAAGTTATGACTCAGCTACATAGAATCATGGCTTAAGGGGTAAACTGTTGGGGACAAATAAATCGTCCTCGGCTGAAGGCTAAGAAAACCTTGCTCAGACAATCAGGAAACAACGCGAAGGGAAATCCTACCAGGGATATGACAAAACCCGACTATCTACTATGAAGGGCAACACAAGTGGGAGAAAAGGAAACATTCCTTTTCTCTTCCGGATATCTACAAAAGAGGCAACGAGCGAGGATATAGGGAAATATTCTTTATATCCGAGATTCTCAACGGCTCTTCAATCTACAAGATATCTAAAAGATATTAATTCATCTACATCGATGTTCTATAAATAAGGGGATTTAAACCCTAATATCGACGTTTACAAAGAATGACCTTCACATTCGACAAAAGTGAAGCAGCTACAATAGGATCTAGGGTTTCTTATCATTTTTCTATTGTAATCCTTGCTTGTTTCATACAATATCAATAAAGATTACTCTTTACATCCTGCTTTCCTTGCTTTGATCTCTACTTTCTCTAATCGTACAACAATCATGCCCACAATTTACACTAAAAAGCCATATACTACTTTTTAGTTTAATACCATTGTTTTTAAATAATCTTAATGACAATAATATTTATGAACATGAGACAATCAAAATTCTCTAAAATATAAAATAAACAACATATGTTTATGGTCTTTAAAAGTTGAATGTACCAAACTGAAACAAACCAAAATATATATGGTTATACTAAACTTATATGGATATTAAACACCTCTACTTGTATGTATAAAAACCCCACAAACTCTAAACTTAAAATTAAGACTTAACCACACATAATTTTAAGTCTCCTAAATAAAGTTGAGCAGTCACACTTCATTCCTTTCTTGTGAATGGGAAGTTTTCCATGTTTTTTATATTTAACACTACAATTGGTCAGTTATCTTTCAATAAGCAAAATCGAACCTGAATGGATAACTTCCTTTACATTTTTGGGTCTTAATGTTACAACATTCTGGTGAACAAAAAAAATGTTAAAACTTTCTTCACATTTAAGAAAACGTAAACAACATGACTTTTATGCAACTTCTGGAGTTAATGTAAGAGCATCTCCAATGGTACTCTATTTTCCACTCTAAACTCTATATTTGAAGTAAAATGAGCTTCAATAGTACTTTATAGCTTACTCTAAAAATAGAGAAATGAATAGTATTACTTCAAATATAGAGTAACACTATTCATTTCCTCTATTTTTAGAGTAGAGCTTTTTTATTTACAAAATAAGCCTTAACTTTTATATGTTTTTAATTTTTACCCAATAAAATTATATATTATATTTTTTTCGCTTTAAAATGAAATTATACTAACAAAAATTAATTATCTAATTAGTTAAATTTTTTAAAATGCACTAATGACAAATAATAAATAAGAAATACAATAACATGATAAACTTGGAAATATAAAAAAAGATTAACAGACTCAAAATAATAATTAGATAAACTTACCCTAACATGAAATTGTGATTTAATAAACTGGTAGACGTTTTTTTCTCTCAAGCACCGATGGCGATTTGGCTACTTCAGATCTAGGGTTTTTTTTTTGTTCTCCTTGCCGGCGGCGGTTCCGGATGTGGTGGCCGGACGGGGGTCTTTGGATGTACGGCGATGTGGTCTTTGGGAGCACTTACTGGATTCTTATCGTGGCTTGGGTAATCTCAGAGATTACGATTACGGTTTCTATATCTGAAGGGGCGATGGGAGCATCATGGGGATCTTGTCTGGCGATTCGGCGAGGCTGTGATTGGGGTCTCATATATGGCAGCTTGGGAGAGGATTTATCACCGGCGGATTTGCTCTATCAATCACTGATATTGCAAAAGGAAAGAAGCTTGGCTGGAGAAAGATTTCATATCTGTTTCACGATATCACGATATTTGCAAGGATATTCAAGGATTTTCTTACGCTATTTGAGAACCAGACATCGAGTATTTCCAAATAAGAGGTTTTGTCTTGGGGGTATTTATTCGGAGTGTTTCGGTGTCTGGGGAGGTCAGATTCACAGTTTGTCTTCTTTGGCTCTGGGTAAAACACACAGTTTTGCTGCTTTCGTTTCTGGGCTCACTTCTAGTTTTGCTTCTGTCGTGTGCTTGGGGCTTGTCTCTGGTCTCGATTGGTCTCTGGTTTCATTGTCTTGGTTATCAATGGCTAAGGGAGTGCTGTGAACATGAAGGCAGTGGTGCGCACTGCATCTATGAGACTATCGGCTACATTAATCGCCAAAAGAGTCAAATAGTTTTCGTTAACTCTAATTGATAGGTTAATGAATCCAAAGGCTCAAAGAATGGAGAATCTTCTTGCGAATCTACCAAAGATATGGAAGTTGGAAGGTATGGTAGAGGGAGGTGATTTAGGGTGTGGGAAGTTTCAATTCAACTTTCAAAATGAGAGAGATATCCAGGATGTTCTGAATTTCGGGCCATATCATTTTGATGGTTGGATGATCTCTCTCGTGAGATGGGAACCGGTTATTGCTGCTTCATATCCATTTGCCATTACTTTTTGGGTCAAAGTTGGTGACATCCCAATGCATTTGTGGGAAGAAGAAACCATTCGAGCTGTGGGTAATTCGCTTGGAGAGGTTAAGGAGGTAGATGAGGACTCTGGAAGTGTGTTGGTGACTGTGGATGGCCTTAACCCTCTCATTTTCCAGGTAGTGGTCCCTTTTGACCATGGCGAGGAGTTCACTGTGACCCTTAAATATGATAAGCTGACCGGGTTTTGTAAGCGTTGCCACTTGCTCACTCACGCTGAAGACTCGTTTATGGAGTTAGGTGACTCACAGAGTAAACAGGTACAACCTATGGCTGCTGGTAATAGGGTTACTTCTAGAGGAGATGAGCCAGTCAACGAGGGGTTTAGGCGGCTACCGGTGAAGCGTGCTCTTGACTTGGATATGGTGGAAAACCAGGGAGGTGATCGGTACTGTATGGAGGCTATGGCTGGCCACGGTGGTGGCCGGGAAACGTATGCGGATAAAGTGAGGAAATGGGAAGTCACTGGTGGTGCATCGCGGGGGGTACGATCCAAGCAGTATCAAAGCGGTACTTATCGGAAGCAGTCCAAGGATGCTCGGTTTAAGGATGACAGTGCGGTTTATGTGCCAAAAAGGAGCTCAACTTGGCCTAAACCCTTGTACTCTTTGGGCTCTGGTTCGTCTACGGAACAAGTGGAGAAAGAGATAGGGCCAGAGAGGTTACCTGTGCAAGATAAAGGCAAGGCAACTGCTTTGGATGAAGGTGTGGATTCTGTTATCACAAACACTAACTAGTTTGCGAATTTGGTGGAAGATGATGACCTCCTTGTGGAGGAAGTTTAGCTGGTTACCTTTGATAATTATGAGGAAGCTGTGGACTGTGTAGGTGAGGAGGGGGAACAGCTGAACACGGGTGAAGCTATGGCTGGTCTTGACCAGGGGCTCGATATGGCAGCCTGGACCATGGATTTGGAGATTGTAATTTAGGTGGAGGGTTCTGGTTCCAGGAACAGTGACGTGTCGGGTCCGCAGGCGTTACCAGACGTGTCTCTTGAGGATAACAATGGTATGACTCAAACTGGTCTCTCTTCTGGTTTAATAATTGCTGGTTTGGCTTCAGATTTAACAACTATCACTTTGGAGAATAGGAAAGCACGGCTTATTAAGGGTAATAAGAGCTCGAGTAGGATTAAGGGGCTGAATTTAAGGAAAATGACTATGTTGCAAATGATTTCGCCTCAAAAGAAAGTGGTTTCTAAAGGGAAATTTATTAAAGGTTCACATGCAAATAAGGTACAACTTTTTCGCGTTGCAGGAACGAAGGGTTTAGATGGTGAGACTAAGGGGAGCACGAGAGGAGCGATGCATCCCATCAATCTTAAGAAAGGAATGGTGGCTCCCCTGAAACCATCGGCTCATCCGTGAAGATCCTGAGCTGAAATTGTCAAGGTCTAGGAGGAGACTTGACATCTGATAATTTAGGCTTGTTTTGGAATAAATTTCGACCGGATATTGTATTTCTATCGGAAACAAAACAATCTTCTTTATTTTTCAAAAGTTTCAAGTTCAATTTGGTTTTATTAAGTTGTATATCGTGGATCCTCTTGGATTAAGTGGCGGACTTGCTATTTTATATAATAATGAAATAAATCTCGATATTTTTTCTCTAATAATCGTATTATTGATGTTAATGCTTCAATATATGGTATTAGCGTCTCGATATCGTTTGTGTATGGAGATCCGGTGGCTGCAAATCGGCATGTTGTTTGGGACAAATTAATAGAGATAGGAGCCCAGAGAAGTAACGCTTGGTTAATTATTGGTGATCTAAAGGAACTTACTGGAAACAATGAGAAGAAAGGGGGAAATATGAGATCTGCCGCCTCCTTTGTCCCTTTCAATCAAATGATTAGTCACTGCGGAATGTCTGAATTCCCGTGTGCAGGAGACTATTTCTCATGGAAAGGGACACGCAATAAACAGAATGTTCGCTGTAAGCTGGACAGAGCGTTAGGGAATGAGGAATGGCATAATATCTTTGGTCACTCAAAGGTGGAATATCTGGCAAGAATCGGATCGGATCACCGACCGATACTTTTAACATCGAATTATAAGGCGGAAAATTACGGCAAAAATTTTCGGTTTGATAAGCGGTGGGTAGGAAAAGAGGGTCTGGAAGAGGCTATAGCAACTGGTTGGCATCGCACAAGGAATTTCAGGATTCCGGGTTTTGTGGACAAACTTCACAACTGTAGGAACTCGATTTCTTGGTGGCGGAAGAATAACATCCCGCCGAGAAAGGTAAAAGTAGATTCCTTAGGGAAAATACTAGAGGAGGCCCAAAATGATGATTCTGTGTCACCCGAGGCCCTTGTGGATATTAAGCGGAAATTGCATGAAGCATATAAGGAAGAGGAGATTTTCTGGAAACAGAAGAGTAGGAACTTATGGTTAAAAGAAGGAGATTGCAATACCAAGTTTTTCCACGCACTGACTAAGCAAAGGCGAGCGCAGAATCAAATTCCGGGCCTTTTCGATTCACATGGGACATGGGATGAATCTCCGGAAGGAATGGAGAATATAGCGGTCACTTACTTTAATGATTTGTTCACAACAACGAACTCGGGCGATCTCTCGAGAGTTCTAGAGAACGTTGATCCGGTAATAAAAAATACCATGAACCAACTACTGACTAAAGAGGTCACAGAAAGAGAGGTCCGGGATGCAATTTTCGCAATGCATCCTAAGAAGGCCCCTGGGCCAGATGGGATGACAGCACTTTTCTTCCAAAGATACTGGGGAGTCATGCGGGAGGATCTAGTCCGGTTAGTTCGGGAGTTCTTTAGAACCGGCAGTTTTGATGATCGGTTGAATGAGACAAATATGTGTCTTATACCGAAATCAGAACAACCTAAGAGGATGACAGAACTCCGTCCCATTAGTCTATGTAACGTGGCTTACAAGATTATTTCTAAAGTTTTGTGTCTTCGGCTTAAAAAGGTTCTACCTCGAGTGATCTCTGAAACACAATCCGCATTTGTTTCAGGCAGGTTGGTTACGGATAATATTTTGATTGTGCAGGAAATGTTTCATAGGCTACGCACGAACCGAAGGTGTCGACATAATTATATGGCCATTAAGACGGATATGAGTAAAGCGTATGATCGGATAGAATGGCCTTTCCTAGAGGCAGTCCTACAGAAACTCGGGTTTGGACAGCAGTGGATATCATGGTTGATGTGGTGTGTTAGATCAATTTCATATAAAGTACTTTTTAATGGCAGACCAACAGGGCACATTTTACCACAACGCGGACTGAGACAAGGAGATCCTTTATCACCGTATCTCTTTATTCTTTGTACGGAAGTGTTGATTGCTAATATTAAACGGAAGGAACGAGATAAGGCTATAACGGGGATACAGATAGCTCGACGCAACCACAATATCGCATCTTTTATTTGCTGACAATATCCTTATCTTTTGTAAGGCTGAGAGATCACAATGTGAGGCTATCTTGGATGTCCTTAGGGACTATGGAACTGCATCTGGCCAAGTCATTAATTTTGAGAAATCATCGGTGTTGTTTTGCAAGAATGTCCCGGACCAAGTACAAGAGATGCTGAAATCTATGACAGGTA
>OVAN01013401.1:0-12868 GCA_900406275.1 Anastatica hierochuntica
TTTGTCACATCATCTCTCACTCAAACCTTCCAAAACACAACCTGCATTAACACACTAAAGCCCAATTTAAACACTCCCACAATGTTCTCTACCCATAAAGAAAGCTCAAACAATAAAGAAGCTTCGCTTTCTCTCGATATGGCATAACGCCATCACCGCCACTTTGTCTTCCTCCACCTCAGCCTAATCTCCCTTTAAAGTAGAAGTCGTCCACGATTTCATCGTTTCGTCAGTTCGCCTTTCCTCCGTAACCCCCTCATCCATTAAACCATAGCGACCCTGCTAAATTGACAGTCTATAATAGAATCAAATGAAGCAGAGCCGACGAAAACGGCAAAGAAACTCTCGCAAGAAGTCGATATTACATTAGGGACGCAATTGACTATCCTTAGGTCTTCCAATCTCAATGGCAGCTCTCCAGAGAAAGCTTCAAGTGTTTTGAAGAATCCCGTTGTTTCAGTTTCTCCCTTTGGTTTATAGATTAAAGGCGGAAGATCATGTAATCGACCATATTAAGGTTAGAACTTTGCTCTAACCTTTTGACAAAAAAAACAAACTTTGCTCTGACCTCTATGAAATATCGTATAGATGGAGTTGACCAAAACAGGAATTCTCGCTCATCGGCTTTGGATGTCTGCTAATGGTATGCTCAGTTATTTTCTTTTGTCGTCCTGGTGAGCCGTACACTTAAGCATCTGTTAATCATAAAATGAATGTTTCCTCGGCAGTTTGACTTCCATTGACATTTTAAATTTACATACTTTTAAATTCCTTTTTCGTTCATTTTCATTATAAATGGAAGATTAGGTTTTTACAGAATAGATTAAAATTGTCAAAGATTTTTCGTGAGATGATTATAGATTTTTGTTTCTTTCTGATGAGTTTGGTTGATTCTATGTTTGGGAAAGATGCAAGAAAACTTCTCAAATGGCTCAAAAGGAAAGAGACTGATGCTGCCAAAGCAGGTAAAATGATTATTAATAATAATTCATGAAAATTTGTATCTTCCTCCTCAACTGATTTGTCTTGCTTCACAGAGAAATTCACTTTCTCTCTGCTCTTCGTTCCTTACGTCAAATGGTTTTGATCGAACTGTTGATCAAATGATCATTAAAGGTTTGTTTCATCATAAAGAGTTTAATGTTTATCACACGTTGGATGAATTGCTTTTGAAGGAAAAATGAATTGCCTTCAGAGTTGTTTTGTATATGTTTTGTGTTTTTTCCTCTTCTCTTTTATTTGTAGGACGAGCTCTGGGAGAACTCACAATCTCTATATATAAGAGCTTAAAATATCAGAGTGAGCTAATTAGCAAAAACAAAGAATAGCCGGCAAAGCATAGTGATGTGGGTAATGACTAATGATCTAGATCCTTATCTTCTTCTCTTTGTACGCATTTTCCGAAATGAAAGAATCAAACAAGCTTGAATGCTTCTTTTGCAAAGGCGAAACCTTTTCTGGAGAAGAACAACGTGGAAAATGGCTCAAAAGGAAAGAGACTGGTGCTGCCAAAGGAAAGGAAAATGGCTCAAAAGGAAAGAGATTGAAAACTGAATCACTTTCTTGGTTTCTTCTACCTTACTTGAAGTCTCTTTCATTATTTCGATGTCTCCTCCTTCAAAAACACACCATTCTCCTCTCTCTTCTCTCTTGGAGCTATCATGGCTTTCGCTTCTAGCCTCCGTAACATCAGTCTCAAATACAAGAGGTTCATAGCTTAATTCGTAAAAAATACAAAAATCTAAATATATTTTAAATTTCAAAAATCCAAAAAAAAAAATATACAACATATAGATTTAATCAATGTATTACCAAGTACTTTAAATTAACATAAAAATGGTTTGGCTCGGATATTTAGGTGAAGAACCGATAGATATTTAGGGTACTTTCAATTTTTTGAGCATTTTAAGCTATTTTTGAATATATATATATATATATATATATATATATATAATTTTCAATAGTTCTAGATAATTAGAATATTTTAAGGATATTTTTTCATGTATTTACGGATATTTAGGATATTAATTATAAAAAAAACTAATATACTTGAGTGTATAATATTAATTTCCACATATTAAAGTTAAGGATATGTTCGGCCATTTTACCCGTTCCAGTTCAGGATTTTGGTTTTGATTTAAGGTGTCATATAAGAAAATTATGTTATATTTCGCCATTATTCGTTTATGATAAAAGATTTGTTATTTCTATTAAAAAATATGGAATGATAATCAATATCATATTTTATTCATATAAGTTAATTATTAAAAAAATCTTAGCATTACAAAGTTACACCCAACAAAACAAATTCCCTTTTAGAGATAATTGAACACCACCACCATAATATAAAATTATAGTATTAACTTTATCCTACTCAATAAAAACACAAATTTGCGCATAGCACGAGAATACATAGAAGAAACTGAAGGATGCGAGAGAGAGGACCACCCAAAAGAAGCTATGAAGAAATCGACCATCTTCTTCTCTGGTGTTATCGTTCATCATCTTCGTGTAAGATCTGTTATCACTCCTGTGAATCCGACCACCGATCGAGCTTCCGTGGCGACTTTTCCTGGTCCTTTGTGGACTCAGAAAACCATCACACTTCCACCGCAACGCCATGAATGACATCTTATCACTCTTAAAGGTTTTTTTTATGTCGACTATTACAGAATTTCTTCCAATTCGAACATAATTTCATCTAATTCAAATAATTATTTTCTTTTATTATATATGGTCGATTTATGGTTTGTATTAATTTCAGAATTTTGTTAAGCTATTGAACATTTGATTTTTAAACAAATTTAGAAAGAAATTGGACAAGAGTGACATATTACAATTGCGGTTTGCTCACGTCTTCTGTGAGTTCTTCTTTCCTTTCTCTCTATAAATATATCTCAGTATGTCATTACCTCTATTGAAAAGAACTGGGTTTTTTCACGTTTTGTCCTCTCCACATTTATTGCACTACAACATACCAGTGCTCCTGAGACAATCACTTAGAAAAACTAATTTTGTTGTTCTATAAACTTCTAATTTTGCTCACATCTTCTAAATTAATTTAGAAAATAATAAAACAGATTTTAATTATTTATATATAAAACTAATACGAAGGATTAATTTCACATTTTCTAAATGAAAAATTAAAAAATAATTAGATTTGGTAAAAGTAATAATATACTACACAAACAATGGTGGTAAAAAATTATTTAATTTCGATAAACGATTTACGCATGTTCTAGAAAGGTGTTTTAGAAATTTAAAATAAAAAAATTTGAATATTTAAAAATAAAAAGCTATAGTGCCCATGTTTTTATCAATATTTCATTCTAATTCCCAAATAATATATACAAATTATCATAGGTTGTTATGTTATCATAAAATAAAGACCAACTAAAATTACTCTATTTATTTTAAAATTGACTACAGTTCAAGTAAACATTTTGCTAGAAAAATATTAGCAAAGTTTTTGTTAAAAATAAACCGCGCGTAGCGCGGTCAATCCCCTAGTATGTATTAAAAGGAGAAAATAAAGCCTTCTCAAAGCACCCATCTCAGCATTTTCTAATGCTCCCAGCACCCGCCACGTCAGACGTCTTCATCCTCTTTCATAACTGAGCTTATTAAATACGTGGATTGCACTATAGCTTTCTAATTTCTTAGAGAAACGATAAGTTACGCCATTCAATCCAAGTCAACAATAAATTGTGATAATGCTTTGTTCAACGATTAGACTCCCTTAGTTATGATTATATATATATATATATATATATATATATACATGATTTCATCCTTCTCCACATCGATTCAATCTAGGGTCTTAACATCTCACAATCTAAAACGTTCTATCTCCCGTCAGCACAAATTATCTCCTGGCACAATTTCGCCAGATTGGTACGTTCTTTTGCATTTTAAAATTTTATATTTGTGTATATGTTTTGTGTTAGAGGAGATAACGTTCAGAAAAACTAGAGTGTTGTATTGAATTGTATTATGTTAATTCTGTTTTAGATTATTGGAGTTTAGACTCCTCTCTACAGTCCATTTTGTTGGGTTTAAGCAAGAAAATTCTAAGAGGACAAGTAGGAAAATAAATAGAGAGAGGATACCATTTTGAGCCCTATTATATATTCTATATTATATTATATATTAGTCCTATTAATAGAAGTGTAATTATAATTTCTTAAGCCCTACCCGACCAGATTGTCTTATGGGTGTAGCTTTTAGAGGTAGACATTCAGTTAACTTGGTTAATTTTGTTGGGATGTTTGTATTTTCAGGTCTTCAATTTAGAAAAAACAGGACCCGTTAGAGAAAAATAATATACAAATTTGATTCGGTTTCGGTTTGCATTTTTCGGGTTTGGAAGATAGAACCCATTCGAAAAAATTATATTTTATTAAAGAATCTCGGTTTATATTTAAATTTGGTTTAAATTTGAATCAAAACTTTAAAAAACATAAAAATATTTAATTATTTCATTTAGTATTGATGAAATTTTAGTATATTTTTATATATTTCTTGTGTAGATTTAGTAGACATATTAATATTAAATAATTTTCGGCTATTTGGGTTACCGCTTAATATTCGGTTCGGTAAAATCTGGATTCGGTTAATTCGGTTTTGGGAATTAATACACATTGAGTTTTTTTAAACAAATATGGTTTGGAGATTTCGGTTCAGGATGGTTCGGATTGATGTGGAAAATTTCTCCACCCTAAGTAGGTTTTATCGAGTTCTTAAATTGGTTGTCCATTATTTTTCGGGTAGAAACTGTAAAAGATTCTCCAAATGCCGAAACCATTGAACTTTATTAAATTTAATTATTTGAATGTTTGTTTTCATTCATAGATGACATGTTTTTTTGTGTTAAGAGATGACATTTTGAAATATTATATTCTCTGATTTAATTTTATTTGTAATTTAATTTACGCTAACCCGATCAAACACTATTCTCCCAATCCGAGCAAATCAGGAGAATAGAGTGTGTTGGGGAATTACGCAATTAAAATATATATTTTACAGTCCGAGTGTAGCACGAGAACAACTCTTAGTCACACCAACATTTATTTGTTTTTTAATAACTCTTCAACATTTTTTGACTTTTCATCTTTATAAATCTTAATGAAAGAAGCATATTTCTTTTCATTTTCATATTAAAATATATTTTTGTAACATAGAATATTTAAGCATATTATAAAAGAATTTTAGAAACAACAAATCTTCAAAAATAAAAATCTACTACGTTAACATTTTTCAAGGATTTTTAATTTAATTTTCCAAATAATATATAAAATTATCAAAGGCTGCATTATACCATCAAATTAACACATGCTAAAGTAATTCTTTCAATTTAAAGATGAATTACTATTTTAAAATAATATTATGTAATTCATCTTTAAATTGAATTAATCCTCTAGACTAGATTGATTTTATCGCGACTCCACTAATTTCTTGAAGTTTTGATTAATTAATCTTACTAATAAGTCGACCTAATTATCCAATCTCTGGCGAAAGCAATCCTTCGCTTTCTTAGAAACGTAATCGGTTGTACATCTTCCTCTCCCTCTCTATGTTGTGGAATCAGAATTCAGAATAGATTGAAATATGTTTGACCATCTCTTAGGTCACGGATTAGCTCCGAAAGGGTTTGACTATGTTTCATACGATTGTCTCTTTCTTTCTGATTTTTATCATAATATTTTATCTCTTCACACTGAGTGAATCGATTTACTTTGTGATTCTACAGAAAACCATTGATAAAATTGACTAAGAAATTGCTCGCTATTTTTCGGAGGAGTGGGACTGCCACTAACAAGTATCTCAAGAAGGTTTTGGCTCATCTCATCTCCAATGTCTTCACGTAAGTTCTTTTAGCAGAGTAAAGTTATGTTTAACGTTTGATTCTTGGTTTGGTTCATGATGAAATCAATCAAATTCAGATTTTTTTCTGTTGACTTGAGACAGGCCTCTTGATGAAGTAAGACATCTCTGGATCTTGAGTTTGTCATGCGGAAATATGAATTTGACATCAATGAAGTGATAGAAGAAGAAGAATAGGAGGAGGAGGAGGAAGAAAAAAGCAGGTCGAACTCCTAGCACTTGCTCCTCATGGTCAGAGGTTTATCTTGGAGGCATTCCTACTGATGCTTCTGAAGAGGATTTAAAGGTTTCTGTGAATCAATAGGCGAAGTCACCAACGTAACTTTACTCTTTACATCTATTTTAATCCAAAATTTGGTTGTGTCTTATTTACCTTATGCTGAGCTTGGTGTGATGTTAACATGTTAGAGTAATGAGGGAAAAAGACTGTAGTGATGGAAAGGGTTATGCATTTGTAACATTCAGAATCAAAGACTTGGCATCTTGAAGGTAAACTCCTTGACCCAAGCCCTAACAATTACAGTCACCCCTGTGAGCTCACATGAAGCTATGACTTGAAGCTAATCTTTTGCCATGTTCAAACTTTTTTGCTTATAATTCTTGATGAGTTGGTGTTCCACTTATGTGTTTATTCACTTTTGGTCATTCAAGAGGGTAAATGAATAAAATGTCTGACTACCCGTGCAAAATATCGTCTCTTTCTTGGTAATGTTTCTAGAAATTGGACTGAAACATACATAAAGAAAAAAGCTAATGGAACTGGTCCAAGTGCTCAATTATCGAACTCCCAAAGGTTTGTCTTCTGCTACTTCGATAAGCTTTTACCTATAGTGTATATGTATATCGTTCATCTCATGTTCATGTTTAATTGTAATTTGCATATTTGATTTTTATCATTTGATGATTTCTCATATTTATTGAATCATAAAATCACAGGATGCACAAAATACGAGTATTACAATCATGCATGTGCTGAACATGAAAATGTGAGATCCAAATTTTAAGCTTGATATAACGCCCCAACACTAAGTTGGACTAAATCGAGGAGAGGAGAAAGAGACTCTTTTGCTTCGCAAAACTTTTCCTGCAAATAAATAATAGGAGCATCAACACTTATCTACCAAGAAATTTATTTTGATATGTGTGGCTGCAAAAGTTTTTCTTTATAAACCATGGAAGGTGATCTTAAAATTGTCCCGTGTGGAATAGATGCAGATCAAGGCATTCTACATCAAGAACTTGCCTAGAGATATAACACATGAGGGACGAGAGACATTATTTGAACATAATGGGAAGGTACTTAAAGTGATGATTCCACCAGCAAACTAGGAAAGGAAGATGGTAGATACAAATTTCTGCACAAATTTGTGACAAAGAGGAACTTTAGGGCAATCTCCGACGCTGCTGGCTCCTCACAAATGAATGGTTTCAAAAGCCGAAAGGTGAGAAATTTCAGATTCTTTTTTTTTATTGATGGGTTTCTCTAATAATTTTGTTTAGTTTTGGCTATCGGAGAAGATCATGAAGGAAGTGTATGCACAACAAAGAGTCGAGGATGAAGAAAACACCGAGAAAATCCCTCTGAGCGCCTTCTTCAAGCGATCATTGTATGAGCTGTAAGATGTTTTTGATGATGTTGATGAGATCCATGTGAGATTCTTTCTTCTCAATGGTTTGTGTTTATATGACACTATGACCCTTATATGTAAGGTTTGAACATTAGATATGGTTATGTGATTGAGATTCTTATAGATGCGCACTGTTATAAATTGGTTGCATTTGTTTCCGATAAAATTGTTCAAGGATATGGCCTGTAGCAAGAAAGAAGAGAAGTTATTACTAGATGCATTTTTTCACAAGGGTGAGGCTTTGATAGCAAAACGTCTCTCTGATGTTATTACTTTTTCTATCAACAAGCTTGAAGTAAAATATATTGCTGCTACAGGTTTTGTTTGATAATTATATATGTTTCAAAATTTTTTCCTTTTTTCTGTATGATTAACTGGTTCATTCTCACTCTCTGGTTGGATGAATATCCGGTTGTAGGCCCAACCAAATACAACAACACGATGATTGGTCGAACACATGCTTCACGTGAGCTACAACCAAACTTTTCTTATATACATTAACAAAATGGTAAAACTATAAAATATTATAACAAATCTTTTGAATAAAGTTGTACAAAAACGCATTACTTGACTATTTTTAGCACCACTAGAAAACACGCAATACAAATCTTATATGTCTTCAATATTGTCCCCTCTTTTAAAAGGGATATTCTTATTCCATGATATTAAAAATCAAAATAAATATTTTATTTATAGTTATAAATTCTCAGAACTCATATTTTTCCTTTTTTGAGTTATTTTTCCAATTTTTTTTAAAAAATATATCATCTTTCAAATCATATAATTTTCTTATTTTTAAACATTATTAAACCAACTTTTCCCCAACTAATCATGCATACTACATAGAATAAATACTAAGGGAGTTCTTCAATAATAGAATGTAAAAGAGTTCAAAAAAATTCCAAAATGATGATTTTAAGGTATTGTGAAGTTTTTAAAGAGATTTTATGGAATTCAATTAAAAATGACAGCAAAATGGTTGAAAATTTATTCTTCACGTTATTTATGGAATTATATTAAATTCTTTCGAAATGAAAACACAAGAAAATATATCTTAAAATTGTATAAAATTAAATTTTAATGAAATTAGAAAACAGTGGTTTGAATAACACTAAAATTTAAAGTAATTTAATAGAATGACTCTAATTACTCAATCCAATATTATGTAAATTTAAGAGAATTTTGTAAATACATGGTTGAATAACATTATAATTAAACATGATATTTGCTTCTTTCAAATTAAATAAATTTCTTTAATTGAATAACACCATCTAAGTTAGAAAAGACTAAAAATATCAATTTGTATACGCAAATTCAGACATAATGCGTGTGAAAAATTCTATTTAAATTAATAAAAAGAGCCTATTTATGCACTCTTAGAGCGTCCACGTCAACCCGGAGCAGAACCCTCACTCTCTGCCACCTTAGCAATCAACAACAAGTTCCCCAAACTAATGTCATAAAAAAACTACATTCATGTGACTCACTTTGTATTGGCTACGTCTCTTGAACCTCTTTTATCATTTGTTATTCTATTCAAATTCAAATTAGTTAACTTCACAACATTCTATTCTTTAAAAAGAATCAAAATAAAAAAATCCCACCATTCTATGAGTATAACCTAGAAAAAACCGGGTCACAATTATAGCAAATAAAATAGCTCTTAACCGCAATAAAGACAACTTTTAATCTCAGTCGCACCACCTTAATGCGACGATACAAAAAACATAAAAAATAAAAAAATGTCAAATACCGTAAACACAAACCTGCGCGTAGCGCGGACATAGTTCTAGTGATTAAATAAAACAAACTCAAACATTATCACTAAAAGTCAAGCACTTACAAATTTATCATGGTTAGTTTGTTTTCGCCATCAAAATTGTATTTTGATAAAAAAAAAAAAAAACAAAATCTAAATATATATTATGCTTATAACATTTTAAATTATATTTGTAATGTAAGAAATTACCTAAATAAAAAATATTGATGACAAAAAACTACTATAGACTATAAAAATTCAAATAAATTCTAGAAATTATGAACATATAATAATAGAATAAATGATTATTTGATAAAGTATTTTATATTCAAACTAAAAGGAACTATCAATTAAAATATAGGAACTTAATAATTCGTAAGAACAACGAAATTTTGGAGCTAAGGAACCATTATAATATTTATCATTATAATATGGATGATGAACAAATTTAACCAAATTTTATTCAATTTATCCACTTTTTAAAGAAGTTTGTGTCTATTAAATCAATTTATAAATTTAGATGGATTTAATATGTTCTAAATATTTATTTTATAGTTTATGCTTTTCTATTTTTGGTCAATAATAAAATGTAATAAATACTTCTAAGTGTTATATTTAATGTTAATAAAATGCAAATTTAAAAATAGTTTATATTTCAGTATGTATTTATGTAAAATAAAACTTTTATTAATCAAAATCGTTACTACTCTTACCGATCAGCCCCTAAAAAAAAAACGTCACATTCAAAAATAAAATACACAGCCGAATGTAAAAGAATCCTGAAGCATAAGCATTAACAAAGATGTTTAATACATTATAGTATAGAGATCAAACTCTGGAAATAACAGAGAGCATATGCCATTAATTTAGAAGAGAAAGCTAGACGATATAATTGGGTTTGAGGATCATGCATCACTAGTAGATCTCCAGATTTTCGGTCATTAAGCAGTAACTTATTGTTCCCCAAAACTGCTAGTGGAGTGAGTGCCTATTTGTGTAGCCCGAACCAAAAAGAAGTTGTATCTAGATCTATCGAATATGTTTGCTCCCATGTCTCTTTCTTAGCATTGAAGGACCATATCTTTTGCTTGGGCCATGTCTTCTCGGATACACACAAACAATTATTTAGGTTGCACATGATGATATTTGTGTGAGTGTCATGCACAAAGGGAGTTTTAGAGACGACTTGAAAATTTTTGGTGTGAATATCGAAAGATAAAACCTTGGTCTCACCATCGTAAGGGGGGGGGGGTGAACCAATGAAGCAAGTCGTCAAAATATACCGGATTTTGGCAAAAAAGAATCTGATAAGGAGACGCGGGGATAACGTTCCTCCAAGTGTTGTTGCTGAAATCAAAAACTTCGCAAGTAATGGCATTGTCTAGGCCTAATTCCAACGAGTTATATAGCCAAAACGACTTGTATATGCTTTCGAATTTGTCTTTACTGAATCCAAGATTTGGGATTGGAAGTCGAACGTCCTTAGAGAGTAGTTGATAGCTCGAGAATGGAAACATACAATGCCATCTAGTGGTGGAATTAACCACGATATTGGGTACCATACTATTAGGATTGCCAATAAAGTAGAGACATATCAAACCATCACAACTACTCCTCCAAACTTGGTAGAATGTGTTCTCCCAAGGAGTTGGGATCTTGACCGATATGAAGATCCAACCACAAAGGTTCTTAGAGCTTCAATGTTGTTTGGATCGGAAGCAAATCATCAATCACTGACACCAGAAGCACATTTGGATCCCGACGACTACTGACCAACTGTCTCTCTTGAAAATCCCTGGAGTCTATTGTACATCTCCACTCTTTGGATACACACTTGAATCTAACAAGAGATTTCACTGGAAGCCTCTCCAAAATATCTTCAAACAAACTGTGTGGTAGAATTTGCATACTTTTAAAAAGACCTAGTCGCATAGAGAGGCAAACAAGATTAGGCAATCATATATATGATTTGTGGTCAACTATGAGAGTGACACCTCATCATGTATCATGGTAACAAGTGTCCTTTTAATTATGAATACTATTTTTGCAATTTTTACTATTTATTTTTCCATTAAATATAATTTATCATGATTAATTGTACAACATTAAAAATTTGATTATAATTTAATAGATATTTTGAAGACAATTCAAAGAGATTTCCGGTCTATATTTGAAAAATTATTAACTAATTTTAAATGTTTTTTCATACTTTTCAACATTATTTATATATTTTTCTTAAATTATAAATTTAGGAGAAAAATGAGTTTAAAAAAGTAAAACTATTTGTCTAATATAAATATATCTATGATATTTGATAATGAGTAAATAATTAAAATAGATTTTTAGTAGTTGAGTCGTAAACTAAATATGTATCATCAAGTCTTTATTGGTAAATGCTTTATGTATTTTAATTTTAGAAAAATGTATCTCTATTTTTATCTCTCTTTTTTGTGTCGTCATATCTCTATTTTATCTTAATGATGTAGGATTCAAATAAATATATTAGTTTCAAAAAAACTGTAACTAATCATTTTAAACCATAACTGGCGCATACGTGTCAAACACATTTATGATTTCTATTAATAAAATCTATCCCAAGACCATTTCTAAATTTAGATTAATTCAACCTACTAACTTTCTTAGAGAAGAAGAAAGGTACTAACCTTGATCCATTAAAGGTTATGTAATTTGACTTCTCCTCCCTTACACCTTTCTCCTTAATGATTCTTTGATGGATAAGAATCCAAATCCTTTATCTCCATTGATCCTTTTATTATGTGGTGGTTTTAGAGAGTTTTTATGTATGTTTATAAGGGAAGACATCATCCTTATTTATACTAATCGAAGGGGTTTCATGAACAAACACAACCCTTCACTCATAACCACCATATTTAATTACATACATATATACACTATATCTTTATGGTAGTATATTTCATTACTACTACCCTTTATATAATATATACATGTATATTATCATAGGAGGAAAGACATTCATAAATTAAGGCAAGGGAGAGGGTATATCAATGCACCCAAATTCTAACCTCTTTAATCGAAACTGATCCACCACGGTGTCGTCTTTAATATTAGAGTTCATAACTTTAGTATAAACTTGATCTTTATAATTAAACCCTTAGACACATAGATCACATAAGAATATAAAATATTCTTACATTCTTCCACTTGACCGTTGTGTCGATTTTAATGGTTTAATAACTATAATGCACGCATTTATATCAAGTTCAACTTACTTTTACATAAAGCAAGAATTGATCGAATCATAGCGGTTGCACATCATTATGCGATATGGTCCCTTCCATGTATCACACATCAATTCCAACTTTATAAAGTATAAACTTTATATGAGAAGGACATTAATTCTCAAACATTAATCGTATGTTATCTTTGAATCTTAAGTGTATACACATACATTAATGATAACATACTCAATAAGCAAAAACATACGTTAAGTGAATTCATAGTTTCAAATACATAATGATCCTATCCCATTTAGAGTAGCAAGGTTATATCTATAATACCCATGCGTTCTACATGGCCATTGAACACCTTGGGTGGTAAACCTTTAGTTAGCGGATCC
>OVAN01013402.1:278-12346 GCA_900406275.1 Anastatica hierochuntica
AAAGAAATCTAAAAACTAAAACTTAGGTAGCGTAAATGTTCTTGGTGGCTTATGGAGGCTATTTATACTAAAAGAGATGAGAGAAAACCCTAAAAAGAAGGCTTCGGTTGGCCATGTTGTCAGCCATCGACCCATCTGGTCGATGGGAGCCTACCCAGGTTCGATGGCTGGCAACCTACAGAGGAAAATGAGTGTGTTGCTGCCTAGGTTGCTGGCCATCGACCCTAGGTAGCTGGCCATCGACCTAGGGGTCGATGGGAGGCAACCTTGGGCAGTTTTTCATGTTCGTTGCTCCTCTTTGATGCCTAGTTGATCCCCATCTCTTCCATAGCTTTTTGCCTTTCTTATCCATGATTTCTTAGCTCCAAATCCACCTTGAATCCACCATTAGAGCCTCCAAAAGTCCATCCCAAAAGAGCACCTACAAATGCAAGAAAGATGGATGCAAAATGCAATATAAACCTAAACTAGACTCTAGNTTTTCAAATTTTCACAAGTTACCGAAAGATTCACATGTTATGAATGAGATGCATATAGAGATTACCAAGAGTATGATCATATTAAAAATGGAAAGAAATTTTCTAAATTCAGATAAGTATACACTTAATATAATTTACCCAAATTCAATGACAATGAACAACACTCAAGCTTTTTAACAATGTAGAACAAGTGAGGCAATCATCAAATTATCATAACAATGCAATGAAAAAAAGAATGAAGGTTCAAGAGTATCCTTTTTAGCTCATTGAAACCAAAAATTTCTAGCAAAAGAACAACTTTTAAAAGTTGTAAACTCTTTGAACTCTTCATTGATTTCAAGCATATGTACTACAAATTTAACTTAAGAACCAAAGAAACTTATTTTCCCCAAAATTTTCTCAAGAACACTATTCATGACCACTATTCATCAAGAAGCACAATCCATAAATCAAGCATTTTTAGTTGTTTTCAAGAATATCCAATGCATGAATACTCAACAGCTAAGCTTAAGCTATCAAGATAACTCACAAACGACATCATTTCCACTTCTCAATGTCAAGATCAAAAATTTCATCTCAAGAAGAAGAGAAGTTTTGGTTTCATACCTTTGTTTTCTTGTTGTAGAGAGGATTGTGAGAGTTGAGATCTTGAAAAACAATTGAAAATATGAATGAACTTGCAAGAATTCTCTCAAAGAACATCAGAACTTATAACTTTAGCTTTAGAAGACAAAATTGTCGAATTCTTTAAGCTAAAGGAGAGAAAGATTTTTGCTTTTTCAATCAATATGTGCAAATGATGGTGGAGTGTTCAAGTAGGTGAGACTTTTTAAAACTCCAAAATGGTCCTTGAAAATTGTTTCCATAAGCAAATGGCAAAAATTCATTCAAATCACTCTTAAAATTTTGAAATCCAATTTTGGAGGGAAAATTAAGTTAGTTTTTGAAAGATTAGAACCAAATGTTTTGAAATTGGATAAAAAATGGTTAAGTTTTCTCAAATCAAGCTTTTGCAAAATCACTCTTGAAAATCTTTTAAAATGGTGAAATGCAAATGCATAGTTTACATCTAAGAAAACTTACCTTAGCACAAGAGGTGTTCTTAGTATTAAGTCATAATGACTCATTGAAAGTGTACACGCCTTACTCCTTTGTGGTTTTTGATCCTTGACTCAAATGGATCTCCTTTGGCACTTAAGCCTGAGCAAAAGAATGACTTTGGAACAAGATTGTTCCAAGACACATCATCATTATTGAATTTTGAAATACATGAAATTTAAAAATTAAAAGTAATATGTACAAAGGATACTCATGAGATTGCCTCTCAAGTGCGCTTGTTTAAGGTCTTTAGCTGGACCATTCTTCTTCTCTTTTAGTGAGTGAAGTGGAGGATCATCTCTTCTAAGTTTGGTCCTCTTAGAGATTTCCTTGTTGTCCATTCTTTGATCTTGAGGAAGTTTTTAATTCCTTTCCTTTGTAGAAGTGGGGATTGTAGCTAGCCTTCGGGGATGACCGTGGAATGTTTGGTTGCTTCTCCATCATGACAGAGTCTTTGTGAGCCAAGTCTTCTTCATAAAACCAACCCCAATCAGTATCCTCTCTAAAGCTCCCAAACCATGAAGATGTGGTCCTTGAATTCACCAACTGAAAAGGAGAAGAAAGGTTAAGCTAAGGACTTTAAACAAGCGCGCTTGAGAAGCAATCTCAAGAATTTCCTTTGTAAATATTCTCTTTAATTTTCAATGCTTTAAGTCTTTAAATTTCAATAATAATGATTATGTCTTCAAACATTCTTGTCTCAAAGTCATTCCTATTTTCTCTAAGCTTAGGTGCCAAAGGAGAACCATTCAAAACAAGTATCAAATGCTAAGAAGGAATATGCAATCGACATTTCGAATGAGAAAAATACTCAATACTTAGAAAAATTCCTATAGCTAAGGTATCATCTAAATTCAAGTATTTTAATTTTCACTTCACCATTTTAAAAGTCTTTCAAGAGTGATTTTGCAAAAGCTTGATTTGGGAAAACCTAATATTTTTTATTCAATTACAAACTTTTGGTCATAGTCTTTCCAAAATTAAAAATATTTCCCACCAATTTTAAATTCGAATTTTAAGGGTGCTTTAATGCAAATTTTGCTATTTGGTTATAAAAATATTCTTTAAGGAGCATTTTGCAATTTCTAAAGTCACCGGCAACTTGAGCACTCTATCATCATTTGAACATGCTAATTGAAAAAGCAAAGTCTCTCTCTCTCTCTCTCTCTCTCTCTCTCTCTCTCTCTCCTTTAGCTTGAGAAATTAACACTCATAGTTTTCAAAAGCATGAATTTTAGTTCTTCATATTTTAAGGGAGCTTTGCGAAAATTTTGCAAGTTCAATTCTTCTTTCAAGTGTCTTACAAGATATCTACTTCTCACAATCTTCATCACATCAAGAAACCAAGGTATGAAACATAAACCTCTTATTTCTTAGATGAAATTTCAATTTTGTTCATTAGAGGTAGAAATGATGTTGCCAATAAGAAATGTTAGTAGATTATGCATAGTAGTTGTCTTTTCATGCATTAGATCTTCTTGAAAACAACTACAAAAACTTGAATTATGAATTTCTCTTCTTGATGAAAAGTGCTTATGAATAGTATTCTTGAAGAAATTTGGAGAAATTTAATTTAGTTGTTTCTCAAATTAAATTGATGGACATATGTGTGGAAACCATGACGAACTCAAGGAGTTTACAATTTTGTAAATGTGTCCTCTATGCTTGAAATTTTCGATCTAGATATCCTAAAAGAAAGGACTTTTGAATCTTCATTTCACTTGTCATTGTATTTTTATGTTAGCATGATGCTTGTTTTATTTGTTCTTTATCTCAAAAGCCTCGAGTTTTGTTCATCACTATTGAATTTGGTTAAATTATCTGAAGTGCATATTTATCCAAATTTAGAAAAGGTCTGTCAAATGTTTAACATGAACATTTCATTCGATATTTTTTGAAGATTTTGAAAATGCTAAGTATTGAATTATTTGATGGCCGATTATTTTTTAGGTACATTTGGAAAAAACTTTTCTCCTTATTTGCATTAATTTCGTATAACATTTAGCTTCAATGTTTTGGTTAAGGAAGTTGCCAAATATTGAAACTTAAATTGTATTGTTCTTGAAATTTTAAAATCAATTTAGAGCTAAACCCTTCTTAAGTTATTTCATTCATTCCTTAAAATTTTTGAACTCACAATGACTACTAATTTTTGTAGGATCTGAAATGGCAAAAAGTGAACCAAGAAATGTTACCTATGCTAGTTTGTGATGCAATATGGATTGAGCATGGAGGTGATGTGGAACTGAGTTCAAGTGATTCAATCCTGACCAGCTCATTTCACCGACAACAGGCAAACCGAGTAAGCTGCCTAGAAAACAGATTTGACGTAGGAGCACTCCGTAGAACATATCTCTCTAACCAAGGGGAATTAGGCAACAAGCTCATTTTTTCTGGAAAGCTTACTCTTCAGATCATCAATACATGCTGGATTGATCACAACTACATTTCAGACCTTAGAGATATGAATTTTGCAAACTGGTCGCGTCTAATTGTTCGCGATCTGGACATATACTCACTCCAAAGGGAATTCCAACCAAAACAGAAGGTTTCAAGCTATGATTAAACCTATTTTAGATTCTCAAGCCATCAAAGAACCAAGGAGAAGTGGAATTACTTGAAAAGAAGCTGGGAAGAAATAGTTACGAAGTTTGAAAGTCGACAGACATTCAGCTCATCTGACAAGTCTTTCGGTATGAATTCAAGAGTAGATCATCCATGTTGAATCAAGAGTAGTTTTCTAGTTAGACAATAGGTATCAATGAGTTCGTAATCATGTGTGCTTAGAGATTCATTTAAATAAGGGTTTATCATAAACATTATCACCTTACTCATGTTCAATGCTATTTGTGTTCTAGGCCAATTTGTGAATAGATCTAAAGTTTGTATGCATTCCAAAAGCTTGTCATACCACTGAAACTAGTATTTGGTGAGCAATTTTATTTAGGCAACGAAAGTGAATTAATCTAGAATTGTAAACAATTAATCATATACATTTGAGTTAGTGCATTCTTGTCTTCCACAAACACCGTGCGAAAGTTGAGTTCCTTGATTGTTAATTAGTACAGTGCCCTGATAACATCATTATTTTACCACTTTTCCTTCAGATTTTAATATGTTTTTCTTGTGTTCTTATGTAGTTGTTAAAGATTAGAAGTAGTTTTCCTATACTTGTGGTATTTCAAGTAATTTTAGGTCAATTAATGTATTATGGAGCATAGTGGAGCTAAATGGATCAAAACCAATTTCTGGATAGTTCCCAAGTATCACAAGTATAGTCCAAGATGAAGGCCTTTCCCTCACTCAATTTCTATGAAACTTGGGGGAAGAGCTAGATATTTGAGTTAGCTTTCATATAAAGGTGGTTTCACATCATTTCAAGTTGTGGATCAAGAGTAACATCAATATTACAGAAGACTAGTCGAGCTATCTCACAAATGAAGGGTGCATATAGGGCTGGGCAAAATACCCAAACCCAAAAAATTGATCGGAACCCGACCCGAAAAACGGTTCCGAACATGAAATATAGATACCCGAATGGATCTTGAATCTCTAATCCCGAAAATTCGAAACCCGTATAGACCATAACCAAATCCGAATGGGTAGTTGAATGCCCACCGCTAGGTGCAGAGAAAAGCCAAAAAGAAAGGAAGGCAACTTATGTCTCAAACCAGACATTCTCAAGACTAAAGTGGCTTTATTTCAAAACCTTTTAAAGCCCAAGAACTAAACTCAATGCTCATTTAAACAAAGTCCAACATTTAGAGGCCTTAAGGTCCGATTTTACTCATTTGACCTAATAGTAAATATGTATTATAAATAGTTATTTTTAGCTTTTATTTCGAGGAGCGTTGTTTAGGTTTTTGATCGAATAAGTGCCTAAGGAGGTAAGGACTATACCTTTTGGGGTCATTCCCTTTGTTAGCCTCCGAAGGATTAATGTCATCTCAATACATTCATCTTTCTTCCATCATTCAGTTGTATCTATCATTCTCCCTTTGATTTGATATAATGCTTGCTCGATGATTGAATTTGTGTTTACATGTCTTTGATCTATTAGTTTGCATGTTAGACCGTAGGTAACATGGAGTCAATGAGTTTGCTTGAATTGGATTACTAAATGATTAGGCTTAATAATGTTATCATTTTTGCTTGCTCTATAATGCTATTTACTTTCTAGGCTAGTTTTCATGTAGATCTTAGGATAGTATCCATTCAAAAATCTTGACATACTATTGGAATTAGTATTCGATGAGCCTTTCTATATAGGCAACAAAAGTGGGTCGATATAAAATCGTGAACAATCAACCTTAATCGTATTATGCATATACTTTTTCTTCAAGGACCGTGTGAAAGTCGAGTCCCTTGGTAGTTAAGTATATAGAATCCCGAACCTTGAAAGTGGTGAGCATTTATAGTACTGGTTGTGTTCTAGACTGAAGCATTATGCCCCTAGTCGATCTTAATTCATGCTTGCTTATTTTTACTTTCTTCTATTTGATGCATATCACTTCATCGATCTATCCTTTGTGAATTAGCATATAGAGTAGGTTCATTTGCATTTATAAAACCTAAAAACTAAATAAAAACCCAAAACCCCTTGCATATTTTGTTCTTAACTTAGTTTGAAAACATTGGGTCCTAAGTGTGAATATCTACTCCATGTGGATTCGACCCCTAAGTATTACTGCGATGTTGTGCACTTGCAGCTAGGATTTAGTTAGGATAAAACTTGACACCACATCATGTTTTTGCACCGCTTCCGCAGACTAGAGATTTTCACCTTAGGGGGTATATCTAAGATTAAGTTTAGGAAAATTTTCTTTCTCTTTCTTGTTTGTAGAATTTTGGTTCCTAGTCTAGGAATTTCGGTTTTCTTGTAAAAATTTCGATCTAACTTTTCTTTTTATTTATTCTAATTTCCTTTGGATTTTAATGCTTAGGATATAGATTAATATACTAACAATTTCGTGACTCTATTCCTTGTATATAATAACACCATGTGATAATACTTTTCCAATTAGGAATACGATTTTTCCTCTTTACTAACTTGTGCATATATACATATATATGTTTCTCTTTTGCTTTTTAGGGAAAACACAAGAGACGTAAGCCTAAAACTCGGAACCCTGATAATCTCTGAGCCATGGACAAAAATCAAAGAGAATTCGGCTACCCTAATCCTCATTATATCAAATTCATAAAGGATGCTGAATACTTTACTGACCATTAACAGCTCGGAAGAGACTACAATGAGCGAAGAGACCAAAGCCTAATAAGCACAGTTTTAGGCGGAGTACAAGCCATGAATCAGCTTCAAGGGGCTGGAACCTTGACTCAATCTTACTAGAAAACTTATACCAATCCCACCAAGTAAGATCCGAACCTCAAAGAAATGAAAGGAGATCTGAATATTGAAGTCTCCACAGTTTCCTTCGTCATGAACGACAATACCATCTTCCATGACCAAGCACTCCTAAGTCAGATGTATCACGGTTTTAATCTCATCTTCTCAGTTCTTACACATCATTAAAGACCCTTGACTTTAAGGTCGAGCTCTTGACCGAGCAACTTCTCGCGATTCAAACCCATATGGAGCAGAAAGTCTATACTACTATAGATAAAAAAAAAACATTAAATAATGCTTTATGCGACTCTGGAGCTGGAGTAAACGCCATGCCAATACGGTTTGAAGAAGATCTTGGTTTGACAAACCTAAGGCCCTTGGAAATGTCCATAGTCTTCGCTGATGGATTTTAGGAGCATTACGAGGGATTCTGGTCAGAATAAGCAAAAACCTCATGCCCACGATCTTTCAAATAGTGAAGACCCCAGCAAGACACGCATCGAGGTTAATACTCAAAAAGAGCTCCTTAGTAACAGTAGAAGCGGTTATAGATTGGCCATATGGACGCATGAACTTTTTTCATGTTGATAAGGACCTTTTCTACAAAATCACAGCTCATGGATTCTCAACAATGGAATTCTAGTGTCATTAACCGATTTAAAACATTATAACATGGCTAAAGGCACAAGACCGAGTGGAAACTTTGTCCCAAGTATCTACAACAAGAGGATGAGGATAAAAATCTCAATTTAAGCATCCTCACGTCTAAAATTATCGAGGAGTTGAGTTGATTGACTATAAAAAGGCGATTTATGGGATGCAACATATACGTTTTGTTTCTTTAATTTCTTTTGGTTTGGATTTTTAAATTTTGATTCTAGGAATATGTTGGTTAAATTTGGTGTTAAAAGTTTCTAATAAATTTTTTTAATGTTTTAATACCTTGTTTTTCGTAGGAACTTACTTTGGAAAGGAAGAAAAATGGAGAAAAATCATTTCGAACATTGTTCGGGACGTTTGATCATCTTATCGGGTAATGGAGCCGTAGCTCCGAATTTTGGCAAAAAGAAGACCCCAACCGGTGAGAAGCACCAAAGCCTCAAACCACAAGTGGCCATAAGGCCACCCCATCGGCCGCGACAATATCCATGGCGAAAACCGGTGGAACTCACTTCACCAGCCGATGCCACCTTTAACCCCGTCCTGCCTCCCAAACCAATCCTACCGGTCATTCGTGCCTTTTTTGGCACGAACTAGTGAGGAGAAGCTCGTCAAGTGGTGCCATGACCAACTGTCCCCTGCCTCACCCACTCCACTCCATTCCACCTGTCCGCAGACAAAATCCCACTGGCCGCATGCCCAAATCCTTATCGTGGCTGGTGTAACTACTCCCCTACCCCATTCGTCTGTGCACCAACGTCCCTACCACCGACCGTGATGATTCCCACGTCCAAAACCGGTGGAATCTAATTCCACATCCGAAAAAATTTCCCTAGATCTTTTTTCCACCATCGGGCACTCAATTACCCAATCCGACCCACCCACAACCCCATCTGGACGAGTATATAGCCAAGAAACACCATCGGAACGTCCATTTTCACATTTTTCTTGGTCGGATCATGCAGAAAAAAAAATCGTTCAAGATCATTTTACCATATCTACATATATGCATCATTTTATGGTAATTTTCAAGGCTGAAAGTTTAAGAACACAAGAATACACGCATTAAACTACTAGAAGCCTATAGAGAGCAATTTTTGCATCTTATCCACTACATTACCGCCAAGCACAATATCACCCAGGTTTTTTCTAGCACCTCATATGGGATCTAAGGGACATATTGCAGCTTCACCACGTCCCTTAAGACCCTAAAACACAAAGTCGAGCCTATGAAGCATAAAAATTCCAATATTTTGGCAATTGAAGGAACTCAAACAAAGAGCTTCAGTTCTAATTCACGTCAAGGAGTATTATTTTCAGAATAATGATTGATTTGAATATATAAATGATCCAATCAAGGTCGAGTTGTTCCTCATTACCATTCTAAGGCTCAAAATGTGATTAAAAGGACAATCACCACAATCCAAGCATCATAAGAGCATTTTATACCAAACCAACTTCTTCGCCCGAGAAAAATCATTAAAAAAGACGAGAAACCCACAAGATAATGGCTGGCAGAAATGATATTACGATTTTTTCTCAATGAGTACAGAAATCGACGAATTCGGTTTATTCGAAACTCATAACTATGTGTTTAACAAAGTCCTACAGCTGAAGACACCCAAATAAAATGGGAATTTTATGAAGAATAGCCTAAGAAGTTTTGGAAGCGTTTATACTTCATTCTGGAGCACCCGATTGTCCATAAAAAAACTTGGCCAAAACGAAATCAAGATCCTTCAAGCGAACCAAGCTGTCAAATTGAAAATTTACTATTTAGTAGTATATGTAGAAGGCGTTCCTCATGAAATCGCACAAGCCCAGTTTTTCTTCAAGATGAGCCAATCTAAAAATTCAAATGAGACAAAACTCAACCAAAATAATATTGGTAGGAGCTTTTAGCATTTAAACTCCTTTTTTACTAATTAAATTTGCTACTTTGTTGTAAGTTTTCAGTTTGGACGAAACACTCTTCCTGGATTGCACAATGGCTAAATGAGTAAAATTTCGGTCTATCGATACATCAAACATGATCATACCTCTCTCCAAAATTTCGACCAGCAGCTTAGTAACTCCAATCTCTTACCTTTAACATTAATTTTCAGTACCTGCCTCACTTGTTTACATACCAGGACGGTACCAGTCACGTCCGGGGGATTCTTATTGTTACCAATGCTTCTTTTTCTTTTTCTTTGTTTTTGATTCTTTTTTTAGTTTTTGAATCGTTTTTACAAAAGTTCAGAAAAAAACGTTTCATTGAGTCAAAATCAATCTGGAAACAAACTTAACTTTGAACTAACCACGAGACTAATGATTAATGTCCCTCATGTTAGTGTTTGATTGCAGTTTTACCGAACGAGATATCCTAAATGGATCAGCTAAGAGAGACACCATATCACTTGATATTCGGGTAACACTTCGCTACTCAAGCACTTATTGATCTTAATTTTCTCTTCTTGGGGCTAGGTATACATTGAATCAAATTCTTCTTCGGATCTGACAAAATTTAGTCTACGATTCCCCTCTTCCTTCCTTAATAAAATTTTTCAGCAAACTGCTTATGCAAATTGTCAATTTTGGAACCAATAAAATTCGAATATTCTTAAAAAATAAAAGATAAAAAGATCGATTAAAATAAAATAAAATGATGCCCTAGAAAAGTAGGGAAAAAGTCAATTCTCAAGAGGCTATTAGAAAAAATAAAATGATACCCTAGAAAAGTAGGGGAATATCAGCCTCTGAAAATAATTTTTTTGTCAGAAACCACTAAAATGAATTTATAAGTTAATAATGAAGAGCAACGAATCGAATGTGGTTGAAATTTTTTAGGATTTTGTTTTGAGTTTGAGTCTATGTGTTCTTTGATTGATACTTGAAAACACCACACTCTGTAGATTTTAGGGTGTAGTGATGGAGATACTAGATCCTTCTTGTTGAGTGCGGCTGAATCGGGATGTTACTAAGCTTGTGGTACAAACCAAGGGTTCTACCTAAATGTCAGTAGAAGTGTAAGTGGATCACGATAGCCTAAGTTGCTTATTGGTTCAAAAACTAAGGGTATGTTTCAAAGTTTTTGAAACTTCTTCTCTGCTCCTCGTTTTCTTTGCTCGAGGACAAGCTAGAAGCTAAGACCAGGGGAGTTTATAACGCCATTTTTTATAACTTTTACCTTGGATTTTAGTATGTTTTTTTGGTGTTTTTATGTAATTATCAATATTAGAAGAATTTTTCCTCTATTTGTGGTATTTCAAGTCATTCCAGGTCAATCAATGTATTATGAAGCATTGGGGGGGGGGGGGGGGGNTCATTTTCGTAGCATCAGAAGTTATCCTTGTGGGATCGATACCTAAAGTATTACAACTACGGTGTGCACTTCCAGCTGTAATGTCATCGTTTAGGTGAAACTTGACACACATCAAGCTTTCTGGCATCGTTTCTGGGGACTTGTTAGTCACCTAATGATTTTAATCTAGAATTATTTTAGGAAAATTTTCTTTTCTTTGCTTTTCCTTTTAGCTTTAGGATTTCTAATTTTCTGGATTTTTATTTATATATTCCTTTTTTCCTTTCTGTATATCTTGATTTCCAAGAAATAAAATGAGGAATCTATACTTTCCACATAATGAGGCCACATTTTTAAGGAGTTACAACCATCATGATGATTGCTCGATTCGGTGGAAGATAACCTTTAAACTAACCAAGAGTATGGTCGATTGCTTGGATCCAAGAGTCAACCGAACATATAAGAGTGTTTTCCAAGTTATTTGATACAGAAAAATCATCATCATCATCATCCATACGTGAAGGCATTGGCACAATCACATGAGATTCGAAGAAACCTTGATAACCTAGGGTTCCCACGATTATCAGCTCATGTGCTTAGTCGTCAAAACTACATTCTCACGCCTTACCAGCCATATCCATACCCTTATCAAGCCCATAATCACGTGCTTTAGGAGTATCTCAAGTGTGCAATTGAAGACTTTGTAGTACAACTCATTAAAGATCAAAGAGAAGCGAAGTAAATGTTAAAAACAACGCTCGATAGCTTGCACTTTGACCTAAATAAGAATTTAGGGCAGCTTAAAGCTAAAATACGGACCCTTGAAGAATCTCTAACTACAGTGGAAGAGTCCACCAAGAAAAGATCTTCAGCCCATTCCGAGGAAGATCTTTAAATCGAAGAAACTGAACAAATTGAAGAAACTCGGATTATGGCATCGAAAGGAAGAATATTTGAGCATTGATGTGTCAGTATTTTAGTAGGTTTTTAGTACGGTTTTCATTCGAGATCTATGGTTTTTACTATGTATTTGGATTATTTTGGCGCGGTTCTGTATTCTTTATTGTTTTTACAGGATCCGAGCTTGAATGTGCGAAAGGGAAGCATTTTGGATGGATTTTAAGTCTCAAAGGAAGTGTTCGTGCAAAGCTGAAAAATACCCAGAATTTTGGACACAGATCGACCGATCCAGACATGGATC
>OVAN01013403.1:0-12867 GCA_900406275.1 Anastatica hierochuntica
AACCCTAATCATTTTAAACCCAAATCGTTCTTATTTTTGAAAAAAAAAACCTAATTCATCGCAAACCTAAATCGATAAAAACGATACAAAACAAACACAAATATCTGCAATCGATTGAAACCCTAATCATTTTAAACCCAAATCGTTCTTATTTTTGAAAAAAAAACCCTAATCCATCGGAACCCTAGATCTAAATCCCGACACTGAGAAATNTATTTTTTGAAAAAAAAACCCTAATCCATCGGAACCCTAGATCTAAATCCCCACACTGAGAAATCGATTTATAAGCTAAATCGGAACCCTAAACGCGAAGAAAACAACATGCAAGGTAATAAAAAGCTATGAATCAACGTAAAAAAGCTTCGATTTACCTGGAATCGGCGGATGCGAAAAATCGCCTCTCGAGTCGCCGCTAGGTTTTTTTTTTCTGATGAGTTTCGAAAATGAGGATTTTTTTTACAAGCATCGCGTGACTATTAAGATTTTGGCCAATTAAACGCGGCCACGTCGCTAAGGATCGGGTCTTTAAAACCCGTATTTAGGGACCGATCCTTAGCGGACCGGACCGCAAAAATATTAAAAAATTCAGATTTTCCTCAAAATACCCGCTAAGGATTCCACTAAAAGACCCGATGGAAATGCCCTTAGTATATTTTTTTTTGTTTATAATTTGGAGAAAATTTTTTTTTATTAATAAAACGACGAATTACTGTGTTAAAAAACTGATAAAAAAATATAACTTTTAGACTTTTAGAAAATGTGTTAATAGAAGAAATAAAATTATATTAACATAAACGAAAAAGAAAAAACAATCAAGTAGTCGATGTCAGTTTCACAATGACGGCCTTATCATATAGAGGATGTATCTTTGGTCAACACATATAGGAGATGTCTAACGGCACGCAATCTCATTGTCACATGACTCACATATATCATTGGCCGAATAATCTTCAAAATATCTTTTAATTTAATTGCTAATTCAATTCTTATTTCCAAGTCTCCGCCAATCACTTTGCAAGTTAGAGTTCTTCTTCTTCACTTTATCAAAAAAAAAGTTAGAGTTCTTCAACATAATACTGAAAGTTAAGAAAGATATGTATATAAACTATTCGCTAGGCATTATTGTATTGAACGTGTACAAAATGTTAAGAAAGTTTAATGAATTCATAATACCTTTATTATTTGTCCTAGATTATTTTTCTGTAACCAAAGTTTATGTCAATTTCTTGACTGATCGTGTCATCTTGATCATCCTATAAATTTGTAATGATTAAAATATAACATATGATTCAAACAGACAGTTATGGCCCCCAGCCCCCACCAAAAAAATATTAACCTTAATATTTGGCCTATTCTTTCAATTATAGTATAGAACTAGATTTTTATCTGCGTCAAACGCGGGATTATATAATCTTTTTTTAAAAAATTAATTATTTAGATTATTTTTTTTGTAAGTCAGAGATATCTATATTGCTTTTTATAGAATGATAACCTATATATGATACACGTCTAATATTAAATTTTAAACAAAAAGTTATATTAATATAATATCAATGTTTTTAATATGATTATGTGTAATATAAAAGTAGAGTTCATAATTCATATTTTAAATGCCAAATTATAGCTGAATATTCATATTTTGTATTCGGATCAATTATGTATCTTTCGGGTCTATGTGTTTTGGATGGTGAGGAGGGGGGTCGTTATCCGGTTCGAGTCGGTTTAGAGGGTCAGTTTTCAAAATTCAATTGAAAACTGATTGAGAATTGAAACATTGAATGGTTAGTTTTAACCCTAATTATCCAAGAAAATCAAAACCAAATAATACAACATTCTTAAGTTTTAACTCGGTTCAAATCATCTTTTTAAACCAAAATATTAAATAATATTCGGTTTGATTTTTTAAAACCGAACATATCCAAAATATGACAAAAGATGTTTTCGAGGTAAATATGTGAGATTTGTTTTTACACTATAAGTTGCTCTTCAATACTCTCACAATCGATGTGAGATAATACAATACATCATTTCAAAAAAAAATATTTAGTGTTTTATGCATAATGAACATAAAAGAACAACAATTTTTTTATTATTTATAAAATCCTATTAAATAGAATAATATCGTTTTGATCCATTTAAATCTTTTTAAATTTTATCATTTTGATATATTTGCAAAAATTAATTAAAAATCGATTGAGAATCGAAACACTGAACGGTTCAGTTTCGACTCGTTTTCATCCACAAAAATCAAAACCACAAAACCAATTTAAACTCAAAAAAATAAATACTATTCGGCTCGATTCTCAAAACTAAAATTATCCGAAATATGACAAAACATGCTTTTTAAGTGAAAATGTGAGGTATTATGAGAATATCAAAAATATTTAAATTTATGTTTTAAACGAAATTAAATTTAATAGGACATATGTTAAACTTATCTTTAAAAATTAATATTTGTAGAGATTTTGTATTTTTTTTCAAAATTAATATTTGTTAGAATATTTTGATTGGTTATGTGTTCTTTAATTTACTCTTTGATCGACACAAGCGATTTCACATTTATTTTCTCTCTCCGTCTCCTCAAATAATATATGAGATTTCGCACACTTATTTACTCAAGGAAAAAAACTGCGTTTAGTTTAATAAGATATGACCTATTCTTTCAGCTTTCTTATAAAATTTGGGCTTTTTTATTTCTACATATTTGAAATTTTAAACAATTCGAATATTATAAAATACACACAGAATATTTAGAAAATTATTTCCTCATTCCGCCCTCCACAACCGGGGGAATATTTTGAACGTTTCCTTGCCATCCTAAAATAAATTAGTTGTTATATTAAAAAATCACAAATAGAGGAACAAATTTTTTTAAATCAAAGTGAAGCATACGTTGTTAAGAATTAATAAAAAAATTTTCATGCTATTACCAAAGGGAGAAGACAATAGAATAGAATCCTAGCTATCAAAGATAAGAATGGCATCCTGGAGCATCATACTCAAGATATTCATCGAGTCATTCATCAATATTTTACTGATTTGTATGATGCTCCATGTAGGATAGAACCGGAAATCTTTCAAAAGCTGAGCCCCATTAAGAAAAGAGTGACTTCTGAAATGAACAGCTCTCTCACTGCTGCAGTAACAGAGAAAAAAATATGGAATGCTATATCTTTGATGAATTCTGACAAAGCCACCGGACCTGATGGTTTTACAGCAGGGTTTTTCAAGCATAATTGGCCTCTCATCAAACAAGGTGTCATCTCTTTCATCACAAATTTTTTTAATGCAGGCACTTTAGATCTAGAAATGAATCACACTTACCTGTGCCTGATTCCTAAAATTGAAAACCCATCTGAAGTTAAAGATTATAGGCCCATCAGTTTATGCAATACAGCTTATAAAATAATTTCAAAAATTCTAGCTGAGAGACTCAAACCATGGTTGCAGAATTTAGTCTCTGAAACTCAGGCAGCCTTTATCCCAAGTAGACTTATCACAGATAATGTATTAATTGCTCAAAAAATGATACATAGTCTCACAACCAGGGATATAGTTCACAAATTTATGGCTCTTAAGCTAGATATCACTAAAGCTTTTGATAGACTTCAGTGGGATTATATACTCTATATTATGGAGAGTCTAGGATTCAGTACACAATGATGTACTTGGGTTATGAATTGTCTGACCACAGTAACATACTCTGCTTTAATTAATGGTCAACCTACCTGTAAAATATATCCTAAAAGGGGTATGCGACAAGGAGATCCCCTCTCTCCATATTTGTATTTACTTTGCTCTGAAGGTCTATCTTCACTTCTGCAACATATGGTGAATAGAGGTGAATTACATGGATATAGGCCAAGCAAAAGTGGTCCTGCAATATCTCATCTTTTCTTTGCAGATGACTCGCTCATATTTTGCAAAGCAAATTATGAAGAATGTCAAAAACTGATGGAAGCCCTGAGGATCTATGGAGAAGCTTAAGGTCAATGGGTTAACTATGGGAAGTCAGCTATACTCTTCAGCAAAAATACTCCACCTGACTTACAAGGTAAATTATCTCATCAAACTTCAATTCATAGGTTAGGTGGTTTTGGAAAATACTTAGGACTTCCTGAGTCAATAGGCAGAAACAGAACAAAACAATTTTCTTATCTTAAGCAAAGGATTGAAGACAGAATAAACTCTTGGTCATCTAAATTGTTGTCTTTAGCTGGTAAAGAGGTTTTGATCAAGTCTGTTCTCTCAGCACTTCCAACCTATACAATGTCTTGCTTCTATTTACCAGTCAGAATTATCAACAACATAACTCAGGCTTTTAGAAAGTTTTGGTGGTCATGTCAAAAAGATACAACTCAGATTAATTGGATAGCCTGGAATAGGATTACTCAAAGCAAGACTGTAGGAGGATTGGGTTTTCGTGATCTAAGGCTTTTTAACTTAGCATTATTAGCTAAGCAAACATGGAGACTATTAACCCATCCAACCTCTTTACTGTCCAAAATCTACAAAGCCAAATACTACAATAAAGGAGATTTGCTTGAAGCTAAGGCAACAAATTCATCCTCTTATGCTTGGAAAGGAATCACAAAAAGTTTTCCCATAATTCAACAAGGTCTTAAATGGATAGTTGGTAATGGAAAGACAATCAGATTGTTCCAAGATAAGTGGTTACATACGAATCCACCAAGAGCTCCATCTTCAATCCATAACAATCTGCCTAATAATTTATGTGTTGCAGATCTCTTGGATCCAACAGGACATAATTGGGATGACACCAAGCTTTGCCAATGGATTTCTTCATTAGATGTTGATTTAATTAAGATGATTAGGCCAAGTCTAGCTGATGCACCTGATAAACCAGAATGGGTGTACTCATCCTCAGGTGATTATCAAGTTAAATCAGGTTATACATATTTGAGCAAACAACAACACCCTGCCCAATCAAGTAATGTCTCTATCTTTAATCAAATCTGGAAATTACCTGTCCCTCCCAAAGTACAACATTTCTGGTGGAGAGTTTTACACCAAAGCTTGCCAGTATTTCAAGAATTGCAGAAAAGAAAACTCATTGTTGATACTCTGTGTGCTCTATGTGGTGAAGAAGAAGAAAGTATTAATCATCTAATTTTCAAATGCAGAGTTTCAAAGGAAATTTGGGACCTGGCAACAATGGGCAGTTCCATAGAAGAGCAATTCAACTCCAACTCCTTGGCTGAGAATGTTAGTAAGGTTATATCCTCAACCTTTACTGTTAATGGATCCAAGGCTAACCTAGCTGCATTTCTTGGTCGGAGAATTTGGATGATGAGAAATAGGATAATTTTTGAAAATGAAAGAACTCCTATCCCAATCATAATCAATAATGCTTTTCTGGATTTACATTTATGGCTCAAGGCTACAGAAGAAGAAAGGCTAATCACTTTTCAGACAGCTGGAGATGTAACAGAAGCACAAAACACAAGTGATGATCAAAATAGTCAACTTCTTTGTCAAGCAGATGCCTCCTGGATATCCAACAAGCAAGCAGCTGGAATCGGTTGGATATTATTAACTACAGAAGGAAGACTTATTGTAACTGGATCAACCTCAATTCCACCAATCTCTTCAGCACTTGAAGCCGAAGCTTATGCCATCAGAGAAGCTGTCATACAGGTGAGCAGATTGGGATATGATAAGGTAACTTTCTGTGGAGATAATAAAAATCTCTATCTTTCTCTCCAATCAGCCCAAAACTGTCGCCATCAAGCTTTGCAGTCATTACAAGGTTTGAGAAGCTATTTCCATGACATCAACCAAATTTCAACAAGAAAGAAAGGTTTCCAATTCAGGTATATTAAGAGAAATACTAATAGAGCAGCTGATCAATTAGCAAAAAAAGCAAGAACCCTTTCTTTACCTTATGTAATCAAATGGTTGTAGCTTCAAACCTTGTAAAATCTTTCTATTTCAAATAAAATGATTAGCAGTCAAAAAAAAAGTATTAATAAACAAATAAAATAACATTAATACCAAGATGGACATCAAAGCCACGGTTCTTGAGGTCGCGATAGGTTTGGGTTAACGCACAAAGCTCACAGAAGGAATGCTTGAAACAATCTCCAAAATCGCTACCCCTAATGTGAGGGCTAAATCTCACAATCAATTATCGAATTGAAAAGAAGAATATAATTCAGAGAAATAAAGTAGGATGAATCCCGTTTGAGCTAAATCGATGGATGATTGATAAGAACAAGCTTCAGTTTATTACTTTTATCAATAGGAGCTTACAAAGAATCAGAGTTTAATGAAATAATGATGTTTCTTAGTATAATCGAAAGCTGTTTACAAGAAAGAAAAAAGAGAGAAAGGAATTCCAGCTGTTCTTCGTAATTAGGTTAGCCGAAAAAAGAAGTAGTCCCCTCCTGAAGCCTCTCTACCCTCCTTATATTCTCCTAGGCTTCGGGAAGTTAGGTTCCGATTTCCCGAGACTCTCTCTCCTGAGATTTCGGCAACAGCCTTCTCCCATTGACTCTTTCTCCGACATCGTTATGCACATCTTCGAAATAATCCTACGAGGCCTTCGGCCCACCTCCTTGTTTCAGTCTTTTGCTGTGAGCCTTTTAAATGGGCATGCGAAATCTAGGCCCAACAGTTGCCCCTAGTGTCTAGAGCCGAAAGTTCTGCTGGGCCTGGGCACGATACCTGCTCTAGAATCGATGAAGATTTCGCAGCCTGAGTAGATAGCTATCGATCTCCACGTGGAGATTTGATTCGCTTTCAAATGGACGGCTATGATTCTCTGCTCCCAATCTGACGGTTCAAATTAAAAGGAGTTGAAGGGTTCTGCCTGGGGAACCGCCCTGATTTGAAAAGGTATAAAGCAGCCATTAACTGCTTAATCCCACTTCATCACGTCTCTCACGATCTCCCAGGTAAGCTCTTTTCGACTCCCCTCTCTTAACCTTCTGTTTTTAGGAAACTCTTTAGTTTCTTCTTCTCTAGTTTCCATTATTCCTCCCCCATCCTCTAGGGTTTCTGTTTCACGTTTCTTTCTACTGAAAGATGGAACCTACCAAAAGCGATGCTGGTAGTTCCCAAATTCCGAGAGAAAGTCGTAGACTCCGTCGGGCTAAGAAAACAACGATCGACAGAGCCGCCGCCGTTGCCGTGAAAACGGAAATGGTTTCTAGGGCTCTGACGATTGTTGAACCTGGAGTTGTCATTTTTGGTCCTCATCAAGCCTCTACCTTAACACATCAGGAAATCTGTAATCTGATGGTTAAGGTTGGGGCCACTAAGGATCTATTAGCCGTCCCGTCGCCTCATGAGACTCCGGAACACGCTCCACCTGGGTGGTTTTGTGTCCATGAACAATATATCTCTAAATGTCACCTTCGATTCCCACTCCCTGACCTTTTGTTGGACCTTTTAGATCATTATAACCTCGCGCTTCCGCAATTATGCCCGTCAGTGATTAGGGTAGTGATGGGTTTGATCGTTAGATCTAAGGAAGAGGGTATCGAGTTTGGGATTCAGGATTTAGTTAATCTTTATATGATCAAGGAAAGCAACCCGACTAAGCGAGCTGGGGGGACTTACTACCTCGCAGCTCGGCCTGGTCGTGGTGTCTTTACCTTTTCGGTTAACGATGAATTCTTGAGACATAAATTCTTTTTCGTTAGGGGTTGATCCGATCACGGTCCATGTTGGTCGCATGATGCGTACCTCTTGGACTCGTCTGATTGGTCATAAACCTCTTCATTTAGTTTTTTAAACTTTCTAGTGTTTAGAATTCTTGCTGACTCTTTTCTTTTGTTTCAGGCATTTCGGATCCTCCTCAAATTACCCCTAAGTTGACTCGTGCTTTACTTAGGAGACTCAAGCAAGGCCCTACTAACTGGTCAGCCTTCCCTTCTATCAGGGTTCGTAAGGCCAGGTTCCCCGAGGTCTACGGGATCATTCTTCCTGACCCTGGTATCTACACTCGAAGGTTTGTACCCCCTTTTTTTGTACTCTGTTATTGTTTCGCCTCATGTTTATATTGGTTCATTCATTTTCTCTGTTACCCTGCCTGCGTGCAGTCTCCGAGGACGAAGTCCCTATTGACATCTCTACCGAAATCAGTACTTCAGAAACTGTTAGCAAAATGCCTCTTCAACCCTCCTTCAGGTCCACTGATGCCAGGTCTCGCCAGGGGAGACCTTCGGCTGGTTCCCACTCTCGTGGGAGTTTGAACGATAAGGTCTCTGCAGGGTCCTTACGCGAAACCATTAGAGACATGCTGGATGATGGATCATCTAAACCTGTTCAAGTTGTTAAGCCTATCTCGATGGTCTGTGGACCAAACCAAGAGCATGGAGTCGAAGCCTGCCTGTTGGACCAGAGTGGCGTTGATCCTTATGGGAAGATGATCGTCATTTCCAGGGAGAACGTGGTCCAGAAACTTGGGTCCAGTCCTTGTTTGTCGAGGGGTAGTCATGAGTCGGATCGTCCCCCCGCCAAGAGAACCCGTTCTACTTCTGGTGACAAGGCTTCCAGGCCCTCTTCCTCCTCTTCTAGAGGCTCTACAGGGGCCTGGACTTTTACTCATGGAGGCCCTGGTTCCGTTCTGGATGACAACTGGGGGCTAGCCACTTTAATGAGACATATGAAGCAGGTTGGATGCCCACTCCCAGCTGTCAATAACTTGAGGAATAGGGAGGGGTACCTGGATGTTGCGTTTTGCCTGGGTCAGGTAACCGCCACACCTTTCTTGTCTTAAATCTGTGTTTCTTTTTCATATATTATTTTTTTTTATTTTATCATTGCTGCCTTTCATGTAGCTTGCAAATGCTTTCAACCGGTCAGCTCTAGGATATGAGAATATGTTTCATGATTTCTCGGATGCTCAGGAGCTAGAGGATGTGAAGGTCGCCTTTCAGGAGGAAAAAAGTGCACTTGACTCATCTCGAGCAGAGGTTCAGAAGTTTCAAGCCCAAATGGGGGAGTTGTCTGCCCAGTTGGAGGCTCGTGAAGGTAAGATAGCTGATCTCAGCGTAGAGCTGAAGGTGAAAGGTAATAGGATCCTTGGGTTGGAGGGTGCAAAGAGGACAGTCGATGCCCAAGTGAGTGAGCTCATTGCTGCCAACAAAGATTTGATGGTCAACAGGGAGGACGAGGTGAGGCGTGTTGTTAGGACCGGAAAGAGAGAGATGATTGAGGCGTATCAGAAGGTCCTTAATTCAATTAAGGATAAATTCAAGAAGAAAAAGGATGAGGTGTCGGCTCAGATATATGCTCAGGAGATCCAAGCTAACATCGAGCTTCTGGCTGGCATTATATCCAAAGAAATTAAGAGTGTTCAAGAGGAGCATGAACGCCTTGTTGCTCTCTTCCCTTCAGTCGTTGCAGATTATGATAAGTCTCTGGTTTCCGACTTCTCGGTCTCGAGGTTGCCTCTCCCTCAGCTATCTGATAGCCTTGGTTTTGTGGGGGCTGTCGCCTCGAAGCCTGCTAAGCCTAACCATACAATTGGTGAAATCGCTGCCCAGGTAGCTCCTGAAGTTGGGGTTCTCCAAGAGCAGACAAGGGAGGATATGGAGGTTCAGGTCCCGGACGGTCAGGGTGCCTGATGCTTTTTTTTCAAAGAATCAAGTTTTATTTTTATTTAAGATCTTGTGGGCCGTATAAGGCCTTTCCTTTTCCTAAACTTTATTTTGGAGCCTGGAGAGGCTTTTAAACTCTTTGTTTTTTTAGACTTGGAGCCTGGAGAGGTCTTTAAACTCATGGGACCTAAAACATTTTATCCAAGTATTTTCGGCTTTTTGAGCTTGCTCAAGTTTTAACGTAGCTATTTTTGCAAGTCTTGAGAGACTTAGCCCTCCTGCTGGTAGGCTCCCTCACGACTCTGCTTCTTAAACGTGTAAGAAGCTTCTATGGCTGATTTGGATCTTAGTGTAGAGGTTCGATCTGTTAAATCTTTAGGCCCTCTTTGATAGTCCAAGGCTTTCAAACTCATGGGTCGGGTATGACTTAGCTTCTACAGGTTTCAAACGTTTTTGGAGTATTCAGGCTTCTTGAGCCCAAGTCCTACTGTCCAGTCCCCCTGATATCTTCTAAGGCGGTTAAGTCCTTTGGCACCTACGCGAATTGGTTCTAAGGCCTTTGTCATTTTTAGCTCAAGTTTCCCGAGACCTAACTCCGTCTGTCAGAATTTTCGGGACCCTCTGGTAGTTCAGGTTTCTAGGAACCTGTTTCTTTATTAGGATTTTAAGGCCTTCGATAGTTTAGGTTTCTAGGAACCTGTATTTATTCAATAGGATCTTAAGACCTTCAATGATTTAGGTTTTTAGGAACCTGCTTTTTCTTTATTAGGATTTTAAGACCTTTGACAATGTAGGTTTCTAGGAACTTCTTTTTATTCATTAGGATTTTAAGACCTTCGATGATTTAGGTTTCTAGGAACCTGTTTTTTCTTTATTAGGATTTTAAGACCTTTGACAATGTAGGTTTCTAGGAACCTGTTTTTATTCATTAGGATTTTAAGACCTTCGATGATTTAGGTTGTGGAGTAGTTCGAGGGTCAGTCGCTTGTAGCAAAGATGTCTGACTCGTAGAGGTGATGGTTTCTCGGTGGGGTTGCGCTTATGGGAGAAGCTGCCTACGTACCCAGTCAAGGGATCAAGCCTAATGTAGTTCGATTTTCTTGAGCACCTAATGGTAGTATTTCTTGAGATTCATGGCGTTCCAAGACCGTATCTCAGGTACCCCGGTTCGGACCTTCATGAGCTTATAGACGCCGGGCTTTACCACGTGGGTGATTCGATACGGACCCTCCCAGTTGGTTCCGAGTTTTCCGGCGCCTCGTTCTTTGGCATTCTCGAATACTTTTCGAAGGACCAGGTCACCAACCACGAATCTTCGCGGCTTGACCCTAGAGTTGTAATGTCGTGCCATCGCCTGTTGATAATTTTGGATGCGGGCGAAGGCTTGATCTCGTCGCTCCTGTATCAGGTCGAGGTTGTCTAGGAGCAACTGGTCGTTGGCTGCTGGGTCCGTGGTGCATAGGTTCCGTCGAAGGCTTCTAATAGAGACTTCGGCGGGTACAACGGCCTCCATCCCGTAGGCTAGGGAGAAAGGAGTTTCTTCTGTTGCCCTTCTAGGGGTAGTTCGGCATGCCCACAGGACTTCTGGCAACCTGTCGGCCCAAGACCTTTTCGAGGTTCCAAGGCGTTTCTTGAGGTTTGCTAACCGATTTATTAGCGGCCTCTGCGTGACCATTCCCTTGAGGATATCTTGGAGTGGAAGTAGTGAGCCGTATGTTCCAGGTGTCGCAGAATGCCCTGAAATTGTCGGATGTGAATTGGGTTCCGTTGTCGGTAACAATTTCGTACGGAACTCCCTGGCGGCATATAATATCTCGCCAGACGAAGGCTTCGACCTCAGCCTTTGTGACTTGCTGGAGGGCTTCTGCCTCGATCCATTTCGTAAAATAGTCGGTTAGAACTAATATGAAGCGTAACTTCCGTTGTCTGCCTGAAGGCACGAAAGGACCGATGATATCTGTGAGGGATTAAACTCACTTCTTAGGTTTAGTGATTAGTGTTTAGGTTTAGGGAGAGATTACGTGGGTTGAATCCCGTAAGAACTTAAAGAACGAAAGCTATTTGTATTGATGATTGTAATCGGAATAAAAGAGTACNGTACAGAAGAGGTTTAGCATGACGAATGATCAACGAAGGAAATGAGAATACTATCTAAGATCGATACAACAATAATCAAAAGTAGGTAAAAGTTTCTAGATTGATGATTAGTTGAAGCCCCCCTTTTGTTTGCCTCCTCTCCCTCTTATATAGCTCTTTTCCTCATCTGAGACCTGTTATAACTGCTCCGAGATCTCCTTCTTGATTTCCGGAATGTTAACCAACTTTATTTGACCGAGTCTATGGCTTCTTTGACTCGTCCGAGACCTGCTGCACCAGCTCCCTGTTCCATGAGAGCTAAACCTCTTCAGTTTCAACGAGAGCTCTGGGACCCTCCTCTGCTTTAGTTTTAGGTTGAGTCAGCCTTCGGCAGACTTGTTTTGGGCCTTTTCTTCATTTGCTCACTTCTCTAGGAAGCCTTAACCCTTTTGGCGGGCTCATCACCAGTGGGCCAGATTCGGGCCCAACAGTTGCCCCCAGCTTTCGTTTGAAGGCTCTCCTCAATCGAAAGCTAAACCTAATTATTGTTGTTTTTGCGGCTAACAAGGAGATAGCTCCAAATCTTTCTCGTAGATCTCGCTCTTTTCGATGTGCGGCCGAGATCCCGTTTGATAAGATCAACGGCTGAGGATGGAAGGAAACCGAAAAGTTTTTTGTGTTTACCAAGGCTGACGTGATATAAAGTCTGCAATCATTAACTGCTATGACCCATTACTTCACGTCTCGGCGNTTTACGTCTCGGCGCAAGTTTCCAAGGTAACTTCCCACTACCCTCTCTCTCTTGTTTAACTTCTTTTGCATGATTGCTTATCTCTTGCACTTCCTCATCTTCTCTATTTTAGTTTTCATCCATAGTTCTTAGGAAACGTTCAGCTTTTAGATTTCAACCTCCCCCTGTTTTTCTTTTACTTCATACTTTTAAAACTTCTTTCGACCTCTCTCGATGGACCAGCGGAAGGAAGGCTCCGGAGAGACAGCAACTCCCTTAACAGGTCTCGAGGTCATGAAGATAAAGCAGGAGATTGGGGAAGAGTTAAGGAAAGAGAAAGAGAGGAAAGCTAAGGATTCGATCGCTCATCGGGTAGCTAAGCGATCTAAGAAAGGTGATGGTTCTAGTGGCAATACTTCTTNTAGTACTTCTTTCGGCCCCCACCAGCCCTCCTCCTTGATGGATAAGGAGGTAGTCAACCTTATGGTTCAA
>OVAN01013404.1:0-12866 GCA_900406275.1 Anastatica hierochuntica
AAGTTGTGTTTTTGAATGAATTATGCCACTCAAGCAGGGGGAGAATGAAAAATTTATGGCAGTTTGAAGCAAGGTTATGGCGGTTTGAAGTTTTTAGATTGAAGCTTCAAAGCAAAGAGAAGAAGAAGGCAAAGAATTGAGGGGGAGCTTGTTGAAGCAAGCGTGAGTTGTTGAAGGAAGCTTGAGTTGACAAATTCAATCAAAAAGGGGGAGATTGAAAGAGAGTTAGATCGTGACATGCAATTTACAAGTTGCTGAAGAAGATAAGCGTGAGTTGCAGGTGCTGCAAGAGCTGTTGGAACAAGTCGTTGTTGTTCCACCAACTGGAGTTGCTGATGTGGCAAATTTGAAAAAAAGAAAAACGTGAAATAAAAGGAATATCCGAAAATTGGGTATTTCCAAAGATATATTGGTTAGGTTAAAAGATTTTTTAAACCCTAAATATAAAGGGTGAAAGACGATACTTTTAATTAGAGCAGAAAATACAAAAAAGAAGAGATCCATTGATTGAGATTCGGAGTTTATAGACAAGCTGCGTTGCTTGTTGGAACAGAGTCTGTGTGTTGTAACAGACTGGTGTGTTGTTAGAATTTAGGTTGGTGTCGAGCTAAGGTGTTCTTATTGTCGAGTAATTCCAAGTAGACAAGGTCTTATTGTAAGATTGTCTATATAAATTCTATTGGTGTTTTGAGGACGTAGGCACATTGCCGAACCTCGTTAATTCTTGTCTGCATCGTTTATCTCCGACTTTACACGTTATAGTGGTTCGGGATCGAATCCACAGAGACCAAAGGTAGCACGAAGAGTGTAAAATCAAACAGCGGGCTAAAGCTAAAAAAATGTTTTGTAGATGATGCAAATAATCAAAATCAAGAAAGAAAAGAAAGCAGGCAACAACACTAAGGTTGTAATTCAATCAAAGAAGTGTTGGGCATCGGTGGGTATTATCAGGGAAAAAATTCATTGTTGATTCAAATTATAGTCTCGGGAACAAGTTTTAAACCGTCTTGAACTCAAACACTAATGTAGAATTGATCTACTTCCGTAGTATCAGTTCCCTATGAATTAGAAATCTCGAGATTAACTTCCGCTGACTCTCAATTTCTAACCATGCGTTCCTAACAGGTTTGATATGTTCACAATTCACTTAAACATCAATTTCCATTGGCTTAAGAAGAATTGCTCATCTAGGATTCTTTCAGGCATTTAAACAAACACTTTCCAAGCGTTAAATTACCTAAGTTCAGAAAATAAGTGGTCAGATCAATTTCATGCATTACGAACAATCCTATATGAAGATCCATTAGATTAAATCCCTAATACTGCATTTCTACATCAACAATTCATGAATCCCTATGTGAGAACCCTAAACCCAACGATCAGACTACTCACTCATGATAATCGCATAAATACAGATCAAATCAAAGNTATCAAGTCAAAGAGAGACATGATTGTATTTAATAAAAATAAGAGTAAGGGGTTCAGAAAGCTTCTCGGATTCAAAGTACAAAGATGCTTCTTCTCCCTAGCTTACAAAATCAATCTCTGCTCTCAAAAAGTCTGTAAAAGTGCATAATGAAAGGGAAAACCCGAGCCTAGGTCTTTGTATTGTAATCCAGTTCGAAATAAGTTCGGTTTGGTTCTTCATTAAATCGATCCGCAAAACGGGATAGGGATCGATCTATCCACATACATGGATCGGTCTATCCTTGTCCAACAGTCTGGATATTTTAGCTTTTCACGAACACTTTCTTCGATGCTTGAAATCCATCCAAAATGCATTCTTTCTTCACATCCAAGCTCGATTCCTGTAAAAACAACAAAGAACAAAAATCCTCACCAAAAGATCTGAAAACATACTAAAAACCATAAATCTCGTGTAAAAACCGTAGTAAAAACTACTAAAATACTGACACATTAGATACCAGGGCAGAAGATGGGGAAGAAGCACCTAAGAGGGACTCACCCACAACCTGGAGAAGAGTCAAGTCATTTTATTGCCATGGTGGCGATAGACCCCGTAGAGTCCAAGGGGACCCAAGCCCGTCCATTGTGGCAGTTATAGTCACAATGCCCCAATATGGCTTGGTGTCCATACAAAGGGTTCTTCCATATCCCGACCATGATTTTTGGTGCTAATGCGGTTCATCTTCAATTTGAAGATCCGTCTTCGCTCCGTTAATCCTCATACCGAAAAAATGCGGTGGTTTCTTGAGAGAAAACCCTAATCTGACTATAAGAAGGCATGCGAAAAGATGGAAGTGACAAAGACTCCTCGCTTTCACGCCTACTTAACCCTATCGGTAATGGGCCGAGGACGAAAAAGCCAATGAAGTTCAAGCCAAAGAGTTCATCTAAAAGATGCGGCCCGCTAGCGCTAATGAGACTCACCAAGGATGAAGTCATAGCAGCAAGAACTGGCAACACCAACAAGAGCCATGGTTGAAGCTACACTCTTATTATTCATTTTTTACAAATTCCATCCTCAAATAAGGTAAAAACCGAAATCTCTTAAGAAAGGATCTACTCTTCAAATTTCGCACATGGAAAATGAAGAGTGGGTGGCAACTGTTGGGGGTAATTTTATTCCCTTAGCGTCTGTCAATAGCTAGACCAAGGAGACATAAACAAACTCCCTAGTTGAGTGTGTAAACCAAGGCCATAACCGAGGAGACACCACCAAGCCAAGATAATAGCCGAGGTAGAGAAAATATCCCCCTTAGCCAATTTAAATCGTAAGAGATAAGAACAAATACCTTAATGAATTAGGAAAATATTCTTTATTGTATAGATAGACTCTAATATAGAAGTTATCCATAAAGAAATATGAAAATACTCTTATTTGAAAACTATAATTACATAGGGAAGAACCCTAGTTCAAGGATCTGAGACATTTGACAAACAAAAACTCTTGTAATTGATCTCTTGAAACCATATCAATAAAGAGTCGCTTTACAAAACCTTCGATCTCTCTTGTTCTTGTACTTCTCCATCAAGAATCACCAAAAAACACTCAAACAAGGTATGCTAGGGCCGCTTTGATGGTGAGAACCAGTGGTTCGATCAGTCCAGAGCAAGGAGTAAGATGTGCTCGCGTCTCCTTGGTGATTTTCATCTGTGTTTCATCCAGCGATAGCATTAACGGGATTCTTTTCTTGAATCTGACACGCTTTAATTTGTCATCGTCATCGGCATTGGATGTTTGAGCATCTCTCTCCACCGCCAAGGCTTTGCGATTCGCGTTCTCATCTTCTAGCTCCTTCAATCGAGCTTCGTTTTCTCTTAGTTTCACGACAATCACTTTGTACTCTGAAAGCTTTGATGCAAGCGTTGCGTCGTCCATTGTTTCGGGCACGACCTCTTCTGGATGAGTCGTGGCTGCTTCGCTAGATGTAACTTGAGGTTTGTGCTCTTTTCTGGTTTGGAAGAACTGCTTAATTCACTCATCTTTGTTCTTTTGTTCTTGTTGGAATCTCACCCTCCTTCTAGCGCCAAATTGTTTACGGGTTTTTTGGTGATCTTTTGGTAGAGAAGAACAAGAACAAAAGATGTAAATCGATTCTTTATTGATATTTCTAAAGAGATCGATTACAAAGTATGAGTTTCGAGAATTAGGTTTCAGATCCCCGAATTAGGGTTCTTCCCTTTGTATTTATATTTTTCGAATAAGAATATTTCCATATCTTTTATAGATAACTTCTAGTTTCGAGTCTATCTATACAATAAGGAATGTTTCCATAATTCGTCTAAGGTAATTGTCCTTATCTCTTAAGATTTAAATCGTATAAGGGGAATATTCGCTCTACCTTGGCTCGTGGCCTTGGCTTGGTTGTGCGTCCTTAGCTATGGTCTTGGTTAACCCATTAAGCTTGGGAGTTTGTTCATTGCCCTCGGGCCAGCTAAGGCTAGGCTCTAAGGGAATAAAATTACCCCCAACACTAACTATATAAATGTAATATTATTATGTTTTCATGGGTGAATTAAATATTTATTATTTTAAAATTTTCTAAAAATTAACAACTTTAGTACCAAAAAAAATAATTACTCTTCTTGTTGGGAATAATTTTATTCCCCTAAGGCCTAACCTTAGCTAGACCAGGGGCTCATAGATAACCTCATTGGTTGAATGCGTTTACCAAGGCCTTAGCCAAGGACACTTAGCTACACCAAGGCTATGAGCTAGGGTTGAGCGAAGATTCCCTATTATATGATTTCAATCTTAAAGATGAGGACAATTGCCTTATAGCTTTATGGAAATATTCTTTATTGTATAAATAAACTCAAAACTAAAAGTTATCCATAAAAGATATGGAAATAGTCTTATTCGAATACTATAAATACAAAGGGAAGAACCCTAATTCAAGGATCCGAAAATCATTACTCAATACTAACACATTGTAACCGATTTCTTTACATATCAAAAAAGAATCTTTTACATACTTTTGTTCTTGTTCTCTCTCCCTTAAAGAATCCATCAAAAAAACCCTACAAAGTTTGGCGCTAGAAGGAGAGGGGGGGGATTTCAATAAGAACAAGAAAAAACATGAGTGAATCAATCAATTCTTTCGAACCAAAGAAGAGCACGAGTCGTGAATCCACGTCGAAGGATGCATCCACAGAGCAATCCAAAGGGACGGCGCCCGAAGCAACAAAAAACGATGCAAGACTCGTAGAGAAACTCCAATAATACAAGGCAATCGATGCAAAGCTACATGAAAACGAAGCCTAATTAAAAGAACTAGTGAACGAAGACATAACTCTCAAGGCCCTAACAGCAGAAAGAGATGTTCAAACATCAGACCTCGATGACGACGTCGAGAGACACGTCAAGTTCAAGAGAAGGGTTCCTTCGATGCAACTGCTAGACGAAACACCGAAAAAATTGCTAGGGAGGCGCGAGCGCATGAAACTCTAAGCTCAGGGCTTACTCGAGTCCATGGCTCTTACCAACGTGGCAACCCTACTAAACCTCATGAAGAAACGCTAACGAGGTCGCTGGATAGGAACCCATGTTGACGGAAAGACTGGTAGCTATGGAAAATATGATCAAACGCCTGCCAGGGGTAACCCCACCAGTTATTAAGGGGACCCCCAATTCCTATGAGGATACGCCCTTCACTGATGCCATAGCCCTGGGAGAAATTCCAAGTAAATTTTCTTTGCCATCTATACCTCTATAGGAAGGGATCTCAGATCCTGACACACATAGCTCGCTATACTGCCAACGAATGCTCACTACATCCATGAGTCATGAGCACATAGAATTTTGCATGTGCAAAGGATTTAGAGCGAGTCTTACGGGGTCAGCATTACTATGGTACTCTAACCTAGCTAATGGTGCCATCGACTCTTTTGCGATGCTAACAAATCATTAGTCGAACAATTTTGCTAGCAGTCGCACCCTAAGGCGAACTTTTAATGACCTCTACCACATTATTCAACGCGAGGGCGAAAATCCTAAGGAATATGTCCATCACTTCAACAAAGACAAGGTGTCATTCCCAAATTGTGTCACATCCACGGCTATCTCCACCTTCAGTTAGGGGTCTCTGAACGGTGACGACCTCTGCAAGGAACGTACCAAGTACCCTTGTCATTCCATGGAAGTCGTCCTATATAAAGCCTGGGCGCAAATCAAATGGAAAGAAGATTGCGCCTACAAAGCTCAGCTAGCTCAGAAAGTCGGTGCCAAAGCCCCTGGTCATAAAAAGGCTTCAAAAGACGATTGGTCTAACCCTCGTTCAGGAGCCGATAATTCAACCAAGGCTAAGACCAAGGCGTGGCCGGAACCCTTGGCAAAAGCAGAGCATGACAAGTATGTGCCCAGGACATGCCCTGACATGTATAATCTGGTAATATCCCCTGCAGAAATAGTGGGTCAACTAGGACATCAGTCCGGAAAAGTTAGATTGCCGGTGAAGATGCGAACCCCACATCATAAAAGGGACTCATCTAAGTGGTACGATTTCCATAACAACCATGGCCATTTAACAGAGGGTTGCATCCAGTTAAGGTTTGAAGTGAATAAGCTACTAAGGAAAGGATAGTTTCGGGAATTCTTTTCAGACAAAGCCAAGGCCTTTATTCATAAAGAGACTAAGAACGACGCCCTGACAAGAGTAAGACTTGATTCTCCAAGGCAAGATCGTGCTATCAACTTCATCACTAGAGGATCAAAATTAGGCGGAGTAATTGTTTTCACCGCCAAACGAAGCACCTGCGCTGCTAAGGCTCACCAAAGAACATATGACATGGTGGTAAGAAGAGACTACGTGGATGATGTCATAAGTTTTGTAGCTAACGCCGAAGAGGATGTGATGTTGCCACACCATGACGCCATGGTGATATCTGTGAAAGTTGCTAACTGCCTCATGAAGGGAGTACTCGTCGACAATGGTAGTTCGACTAACATAATCTTTGCCAATGCCTTCGAAGGGCTAGTGTTAAACGAAGAACAAATCACCAGAAAGCCCACCTCTCTGATTGAATCCGGCGGTGAGGTAAAGCAAACCACCGACGAGGTGATCCTGCTTGTCTACGCAGGGGCGTCAATCGAAGAACTAAGTTTCTTGTTGTGGATTGCCCGTCAGCAAACAACGTCATCATGAGAAGGCCATGGATACATGACATGAGAGCCATCCCGTCAACCCTGCATCAATCCTTGAAGTTCCCAACGCCTTGGGGAGTAAAAGAGATCAGGGGAGACCAGGAGTATGCTCGATCATGCTATCACACAACCTTGAGGGTCATCACCCCAAGACCTCACCCGCAAGCCATGCCCATGGAAATTTTTTCCTGAACACCTTACCATAGGAACGAACCTCCGATGCCAACACCAGACGTCGACCTGGGGGGTACGACACTGGGAAAGAGAAAAAGCTTAGCACTAGAAAAGAGCCCGAGCAAGGTAATTCAGCCCCTAGTTAGCGGCGTTCAACAGACAATGGAACCCGTGCTAGGAGGCTTGGTTTTATTTATGATTTTGGTTTTTAACTTATAATATATTGTCCATTATGCTATGGTACTCAAAAATTAAAAGTATTTTTTAAGAAAAAGAGCAATTTAGAGCCTAGGAACTCTTCAAAATGAAAATGCAGGTATAAATTAAATGCCTCTGAAAACAACTAGACCAGGCCAGCAATGCTACGGATCGGGTTGACCATGAAATCTAGGTCTAAATTGACCCAGGAAATATGGCAATCCAGAGAAAGAAATCCACAAGCATTACGAATGCTTATGACTCTTTTTTAGGGGAAAAAGGTGCATCTCTTAACCCACCAAGGCCATGTGCCCGACAAAAATCCAAGTATTGCGGACAAGCTCCTAACCATGGCTAAAAATGCATATAATCTTGTTACGCGATTATTTATGCAAACAAAATCACAACGAAGCTTTAAATTTATATAAACTTGTTTCCTAACAATAACACTATCCGCAAGTGCATGGATATGTTATTGTAGTACTTAGAGGTCAAACCACAAGGAGAAACTTACCTAACTAGATAATTTAAGGATTGGGAATACACATTCCAGTGTAATCTAATCAAATAAGAAAGGTTGGATTTGTTTTTGGGTTTTCTTTAGATACTATAAATAAAAGAAAAGAAAGGAAATAAAAAAAAACTAAGTTGAAAGCAATTATCTTAAATAAAGAAAGTAAACATAAACATAAAGGTGCAAACTTAAAGTAAACAATGAACTAAGATGATGGACCAAGGGTTATTGTAATAGATTCACTTAGCAAGACAGTAATAGAGGTGTTAGTTCAAGTGATTAAGCACAAATCCAAGACCAAAGATATAATTAGCCTAATTCACTCTCATGACAATAGACCATTTCCATATTGTTTACATTCACTCAATTCTCATTTTTTAAAAATGATAAATCAATTAGGAATAATTAAAAACGATTCCATATAGTCACTAATCAACCTACCAAAAAAATCTCATTGGCTAGATTGAAATAGCTAGTATTTAGTTCTCCTAGGCATTTCATCGAACACCTCTCGGGCGTGAAATGCATACAAGTCTAGATCTTAGTTAGCTACTCTAAAACCTAGAACTAAGCTCACCAAATCCTTTGGAAACCTAAGATAAGATATCCTTAACACCAATTTTACAATCCTAGCTAAGAGATCTCAACACCCAAAAGTCCATCAAAGGGACTACTCACACATCATAAAAGAGAAAAGAGAAGAAGAAAGAGAGAACATAATCATAGATAAGTTGGATTTTTAATCCAAAGTACAAACTTAGAAAGAAAGACTCTTGATCTTAAAGATAAAGAGAAAATTCATCAAAAATCCAAACTTTGTCTAAGAGAAATGTAGAAAAGGGACTTGATACATAAGATTAGATTTAGGGGGTATTTATAGGTGTAAAAGAAATGATTTTCTCGTATGTGCATGCCACTATCGACCTGATTCATGTGGCTATCGACCTACATGTCGATAGTGGCATGCATTATGCAGTAAGCTTCCGTATTCATGTTGTTGTCGACCCAATGCATGCCATTATCGACCTGCATGTCGATAGCCACATGCGTTGGGCAGATTTTGCTTCCTCTTTTCTCTTTTGAAGACTCCTTTGTTCTCACCTTTTCCCCATGGATTTAGCTCTTGATTCCCTTTGTTTCTTCACCATTTTATCCTATAGCATCCACCATCCCAAGCTCTCAAATTCTCACCTAAAGGTTGTACCTACATATGCGTAAAGATGCATGCAAATGCAATAATTCCTAAACTAGACACAACTTAGAAACTAATGGATTCTAGCACTTAAATGCAACATGTACACCCTAAATGCAACTAAAACAAGGATAAAATAACTATAAAATTCTATACACAATAACTCCCCGGACTTGTCCTTTGCTTGTCCTCAAGCAAACAACACAGACCAAACTCGGAAGTGAGGTTTGAAAATGGAAACTCAAAACCAAAATAGAAGATAAGTACTTTATGCCCAATTTCCTAAAGACAAGTATAATGGTGGAAAGATCATCTAAGAGCCTATGTACTTCTCAATGATCATCACAAAACCAACTCTTAAAATCTAAGCTAAGCATCCATAAATAATCCAATCGCCAATTCTTTTTTACATTCAATTAAGCTTATGCATGATTTCTTTACCTATGGGAAATGCATTCATCCATTCGGTTTGGTTCATTAGAAAGGGTTTTTGTGTAAAGAAGTGTTTAAAAGAGAGTTTTTTCAAACGATTGTTATTGGTTTCTCTCAACAAGTAATGCAAGACAATAGGAAAAAGCTAGGTGGTAACCGAAAAATTTACGTATACAAAGCATTTACTTCCTCTAATTGTTCCCATCCATTGTTTCCTAAGAATCTAGACACAACCGTAAGATGTTTCCCATTCTAGCACTATAAACCATAAACTTTTATTCCTTAACACACTCTTTTCTTTTTCTTTTCTTTTTGTAGACAACTAGAGATCCTTAGACATTTTCTCTTCTTAGCTATTAAACTTCTATTGATTTTAAGAGACACTACTCTATCCACTTTGAATTCTTTCTTTTTCTTTTCATTACAAGGGTGGAATTTTTCTAGTGTCTAGTGTCTTTTTCTAATCTCTAGTGCCTTTTTCTTTTCACTTCTTTCTTTCTTTTTTTCAATTTTTCCTTTCTTTTTCTTTCTTTATTTACACAAGACTCAAATAAACCGAAAACCACTAAGGATTTCCCCCTCCTAAGACTCTAGTTAACCTTATAATGAGGCTAACTCTAACGAAGTATCATCTTTGTCGTTCAACTTCAATTCACTCGGATTTTTGCTCGTGTTTGCACTTTCTAAAAGAGGCCTCAAACGAAAATTTAGGGCATTTTTAAAGAAATGCTTAAGAGTTTTCAAGGGTTTATTACTACTCTAAAAGTGAGAGTAGCCATTTGAGCTAAGAGAGGATGGTAAAATCGGTTAAAACATAGCTCAAATGTTAGTGTTTTCCCATAGTCAAGTATAGCAAAGCCCATTATCAAGATTTTAAATCAATTAAGTTCTACTTAGATTGAAATTGACTCAAGAGACCACTTACTTCATTATTTACGAAGACTTTCGACCGATATATTCCGATCACGGATTTTCTAAAGACTAAAAGTGGTGTATGCAACATTGTATTTCTAGTGAGGGTATTGGTCATTAAGCAAAACTTAACTATCTACAAGGCAATTCTATCATAGTTCCCTATGCAAATGCAATCCTATATGCTCTTATCAACCTAAGTATATACAAATGATGCAAATTATATGCAATGCTTTAAAAACAAATTTGAAAATCTTTTTGGGTTTTTTAAAAGTTTTGCGATTTTTTTGGTTTTTCAAAAACTTAGCTATTAACAATGCAAGACTCAAATATGCTAAATCGAAAGCATCAGAACAAAAAACGACATTAGTACTAAGCCCCTCCCCCGGACTTAAACTTCACCATCCCGGTGAATCCTAAGCCGTGAGAGTGACTTTTAAAAAAGAAAAAAGGATCGAAAATATGGATGGTATAGACAATGGTAAGTAGGGTCTACCTTTTTCTTCTAAGGTGAGCATGGTTTGGCAGGATCTCCTCTCTTCCTCGTGCGCGTATAAGTCTTTCGGTTGGGGTTGTTTCGAGTTTGTTCTCTTAAAGTCGCCAAGGAAGCGAGCGTTCTATAGCCATAGGTGTGGTCGCTTGAGCTACACTCTCTTCCATTGCTCCACTCCCCATTTCTTCGTGTTGGATTATGCGGGGCATCTCAACCAACTTTCTCCTTCAAGTCTTCAATGTCTCGGTTTACTCTTTTTTCAAATTTCTTGAAGAACCTTGAAGAGTTTCTTTTCATGCTTGGTTTTGGCAATGAATTGGGGCGTGCTTGTGGCGGTAATTGCTCCTTCCCCACTCGACTCTGCACGTATTCAAACCATCCTTGTTTCATTTGACTTTACCTTCTCATCCTCCTTGCCCGAGTGTACAAAGATAAAATTTTCCAAAGCATCAAGGTTTGATAGTTCGTCACAAGGGAGAACCAAAATCATCTTTTTCTGGGTCTTGAAATGGTTGAAAGGATACTCGATCTCTTTAGTAGCTTTGTTTACCCAGATGAAGCACCAAAACCTGAGATCTCGGAATCCCATGTGATCTCTTTCAGGACTTTCCTCGCCTAACAAACTTGAGCTCTTTTAAATAAGGGGGTTAAGAATCCTCCAAAGTATAAGAGCGGTTAGTTTCGTTTCCTAACCCATTTCCTTTAGAAACATGCCATGTTTTTTAGGAAGAGGTGATAGTTCAGGTTTTCACCCGAAAAATCACTACAAGCGTACAGTTAAGCACATTGTAGTGCTTTCGGATCGAATCCACAAATACATATGATCACACGAAAAGCAATAAATCAAACACGAGCTAAAGCGAAAAGATGAGAGTTGGTTATGATGTTAAAATCAAAAAGGAAGCAAATAAAAGCAAGAAAATAAATGTGGGTTATACTCAATCAAGAAAAGTATTGGGCACAGGGTATTCTCAGGGAATTCAAATAATCATCAATGTTAAGTTGATTAATAGGAAATCAAAATTATGAACCGTCTAGACCTCAAACCACTAATTTAGAATCAACCTACTTCTGTAGCGCTAACTCCCTATGTTATAGAATCCTAAAGACTAACTTCCGTTGAATTTCATATTCTAAACTTGCATTTGATTCAGGTTTGATAAGTTCACGAAGCGCAATAACATCAAATTCTGTTGGCAAAGGACACTTTGCTCGTTTAATCACAGGTTCATGCATTTAAGAAATCATTTTCGGTTTATTGAAAAATCTAAGATAAGAAACTAGGTCGCGAATCTAATTTCAGCATTAAACATAGTGATAAACGAAGACCCAATAGATAATTTCCCCAATCTAACCACCCAACAATGATAAATCATGAAAACCCCTAATGAGAAACCCTAAACCCAACTATGGAACTATTCACTCATCGTAATTGAAACAACACAAGATGAAATAGAGAATGAAATATTATATTGAATCAAAAACAAAGAGTTAAGGGTTCAGAATTCTTCTCAATAAAATGCGGATTAGAAATCTTCTCCCTAGGGTTCTAAAAGCTCAAAGGCTGCTCAAAAATCAGAAAATAGCCTCATAAAACAAAGAAATCGAGTTTGGGTGTTTAAATATGTAATATGGATCTTCAATCTTCGATTCTGGTTCAAAATAAGTCAGTTTGGTCACGTCGTGACAAGGATCGATCGATCCTAGTGGAGGGGTCGATAGATCCCAGTCATTCTACCAGGATGCTCATTTTTGCGTATTCGTCTTCTTGTTGCCAACATGACAGGGGTTCACTAACATGGCCATAACTTTTGATCGCACCGTTGGATTTCCTTCAAACCACATTTAAATTAAAGATAACTCTTGTGACTATTTTGTGTCAAAATTTCAGCATGATTCTACATTCCAAATATTCGCTTTTGGGCCAAATTGTTCTGTTTCTCTCCAAAGAAACTTAAAACCTATAAGAACACTAAATAACAACAAAAGACTCCAAAAACCAAATACGTATTAAAGCATTATATATCTCGAATAAAATCTAAGTAAGAACTTTTAAAATATTGTTGTGCGGTTGTTTAGAGGAAACAAAAGGCAACGAAGCTTTAAATTTGTAAAAGCCCGTTTCCTAACAATCACACAATCCGCAAGTGCACGGATATGTCATTGTAGTACTTTGGGGTCGAACCACAAGGAGCAAACCTTAGCTAGTTACAACTTAACTTTGGGAATACACACTCAAGTCTAATCTAAGCGAATAAAGGAGGTTGGGTTTATTTTCTTTGTTTTCTTAAGGTAACGTAAACAAAAGTAAAGCAAGAAAGTAAATAACTCAAATGAAAAGCAT
>OVAN01013405.1:0-12865 GCA_900406275.1 Anastatica hierochuntica
TGCTCTTCTTCATCAAGCGGCATTGGATCATTTTCAATCTCTTCTAACTCGACCTCTTGAGGTCTTGGAGGTAATTGCCTTCCGCTTCTCAAAGTCATGGCATGACAAAGCTCCTTTGGGTTAACTTTGCACTTACCGGGAATATTTCCCGTTTGAAACTCATGTTTAGAAGCTAGTTCCACTATTTTATGATCCATACCCTTCACATAATTAGCAAGATTACCATACTTCCTTGATATGGGAGCCAACCTAAGGTCGATGGCTGGCAACCTCCAGCAGAGGAGGCGCCATTTACTGCCTAGGTCGTTGGCCATCGACCCTAGGTTGCTGGCCATCGACCATCAGGTTGATGGGAGCTCCCTTTGGGTAGTTTTGATGGCCTCTTGCTCCTCTTTGACATCTTGTTTGATCCCATCTTCTCCCAATGCTTCTAGCTTTTAAATCCCTTTGATTCTTGATCTTTTTGGCTCCTAGAATCAATCATCTCAAGCTCTCAAAATGCTCTCCAAGGTTGTACCTACAAATGCAAAGAAAATGCATGCAAATGCAAGATATGCCTAAACTAGACTCTAAACTTAAACTAATGCAGTCCAAGACTTAAATGCAACATTTACAACGTAAGTGCATCTAAAATATAAAAGAAATGAGTTATAAAATGCATTAAAACCTATGCACATTAGCAACAAGCCTTAAGCTATAAGCCTGGATAAAAGCTCGTACAACCCAAGGGTAGAGGAAGCAAAGTCATTACGCCCTGTCAAAATACAAGGAGAATAATTTATTCCCAGCTTCAGATCAAACCTGGGCAATAAGGGAAAAATTGTTGGGAGTATTTTGAACCTTGGGAAATCCCTGGGTTGGGAAGATGTACGACATGCGTTAAGCAAAAAGCAGGGTAATGCCGATAAGAGCAGGAAGCCAAGAGTATGCCTTTGAGCAGGACTCGGACGACTATTCCACCCAAGAAAAGGAAATCAAAAGAAAAAGGAAATATGCCTAAATATCTAAGGATATAGACGGATTTTGTAATTCTAGGGTAATACTCATCGACAAATAACTATACATACTAGACCTTTAGGTACATATAATGTATTAACAAAAAAACCCTTTAGACTAGAAATAGATTAAGAGAATTCAATCTTTGTACGAGTTCTTTCACTCAAAACCTCATAGTATTTGTTTCCTCTTAATCAATACATCAAGTCTTTCTCTCTTGCTTTATTCCACTAGCTTTTGTTATATCTTAGCTCCGTAGTGCTTCCAAAGAATATCCCCAAAAACATATGTAACAATAAGTACCTAAGGCAATCTCAAGTCTCCAAACTCCCACAAGAAAACTTCAAGTCTATCAACTCTCCATGGCCATTCATGAAATGGTGCATGGATATAGTTGTAAAATTCCCAAAGGCTCCGAGCGAGAAATAATTTCTAGTAGCAGTAACGGACTACGTCTCCAAATGGGTGGAAGCAAAAGCTAGAAGAAAGATCACTGATGTTCATATCAAAGGGTTCCTCTAGAAGCACATGGTAACCCGATTCGGGGTACTCCAAGAGATCATAACAGATAATGGCCCAGAGTTCACAAGCGAAAACTTCAAGAAGTTCTGCAAAGAATTGGGCATAATGCTGATTTTCTCCAGGCCAAGGAATCCAAAATCGTATGGGCCCGAATCCACCAAGAAAATTATGGTTAGCCTCCTAGAGAAATGCATAGGCGAAGCCAAAGGTAACTAGATCGAAGAACTCCCACTAATGGTATGGGCCTATCGAACCACAACCAAAACAGCTACATAGGAAACACCCTTTTCTTTAGTTTATGGATCAGAGGCCTTTTCCCCTGCAGAAGTTAGTATTCGTAAGGCCAGGACATAACTCTCATCCCTAGAGGAAAATGAGGTGCTAATGGCCTTGACCCTAGATCTCCTGGACAAAAAACGGGAAGTCATAAAAATCAAGAATTGGAAACACCAATAGGAAATAGCACAGAGCCGTAATAAGAAAGTCCAGACCAAGACCTTCCAGCAAGGTGAATGACTACTGCAACGACTCTTTAACCACACTAGGGACAAGCTGGCAGGCAAACTAGAACTTGGTTGGGAATGACCATACCAAATTATACAAGTAAGAGGCTTAGGGGCATACAAGTTACACTACTGGTATGGAAACGTACAACCAAACATCTGGAATGCGTTCTACCTGAATCTTACTTTTTCTAAGGATATATTTTTTACTTTTCCTTTTTCAAGCTTTTCCCTTCTATGCATGATAAATTGTGATTTCATTGCGTCCACGAACCGATTTAGTCAATAAAATAATTTCATTTTAGCAAAGAAAATCAACAAAAGGCAAGGTGCAAATAAGGCAAAAAACTATCTCTCACCATAAAACTAGTAAAAACAAAGAACCCTACGCTAAAAACTCTGCTCAAACAAGGGAAAATATCCAAAGGAGAGCCAGAAAAATTGCCTACTTGAAGATAGTGTAATCGAATTCGTGCTAGACGACAAAGTGTACAAGCTGATATGGAAAATAAAAGAGAGGTAGGATTTCGTGGCACAATCAAAGTCGGAGAATCTCGTTATACTAAAGTTATTTGATCAATGTAACCAAAAAAGAGTTAGGATGTTTTTAAAGATAGATATTCAATGGAGATTTCTAAGTTCTTTCTCAATATTTGTATGGTTTTCTTGCTTCGAATGACTTGGCATTTCCTTTGTCAAAGTCTCTTTTTATAGAAAAATATTCCCTCCAATTTCATTTCTTCCTAGTGTATTCTCGTGACACCATGGTCTGACATACTGTCACTGGGCTCAGTCTATCATGTAACATGATGTTTCACCGAATTGTCTAATTTGTAGCTCTATGGTGCATTTATGACAAGGGGACTCATTATGCTTCTTTTCACTTTGGTATGAAGTCAACTCTCCTCGTAAATTGCTCTATCTTTGCAGAAAGTTAGTATAACAATATTGATTATCCTGCTTTTAGGATCTGGCTTGGTCAACTTCGTCATACATCGGACTCTGGGAAAGCATAGTCTACCACAAGGCCACCAATGCAGACTGCCACGCGCCTGCTTGTGTTAGAGGTTTGGACTCTAGTGTCTTGTCATGTACCTCGTACTGACGTGTACATCGATGATGTCACATCTTTTGGGAATGGGCTTTCACCTTGTACTGAGGCCCAATTGCCTCATGTGTCTTTTACTCCTTATTAATCTGAAATAGGCTCTGGGGTTTTTATACTTTTGTACTTATTTTTGAAATGGTCTAGACATTGTGTGGGTGTCAAACCGACCTCTAACACTACTCCAACTTAAGAGAGAGCATAACAGAAAAGCGTCGAGTGCTGAGCAAGGGGCTACGTGCCTACCCTTGTTCGACATGCCAGACGATATACGAAATGGTATAAGAAAATTATTGAACTGCCTCCCTTCAAAGGGAGAATAACGACAGTACAACCCAAAGACTGATAAAGGCTTGCCTACAGGAAGCAGAGTTCAGCGAAATTTTGATAATGGCCACCTACGTGGGGCAGAATGCTATAGAAACCTTAAATTATTGTCTAAGGACAAAGAGTAAAGTTCAAAAAAGGGGAGAATTGGTATACACCAACCACACAATTTCAAGTTCCTTCGAAAAACCTAAAAACATGTTTTAGATAAGAAGGGTATATGTTAGAAAAAAGCCATGGGCTAATTAATAGCCAGAGGTCAGACGTCACAAACTTAGAAAATGCCAGAGGCTAAATAATAGTTAGAGGCCAAGTGATCCCACTGAATAGTCAGAATTCTAGAGATTGGGGAGAAGATAACCATGGAAGTGACAAAAGGTCATCACAAAAATCCTAGCAAGAGGCTTACATAAGCATATCGCAAACATAGGATTCTAAAACGAACGACATTAATAAAAAGCCACGAAGGACCAAAAGTTAAAGTTTAAAAAGAATGCCCCAAAGGAAACAAGGAGCAAGGCCTAAAAACAAGTTGAGTTCTACACAAGCCCATAAGAGGCATAATAACGCCCACGCAGTGGAAAATACCAAAGTTCCAAAAGAAACCCCCAAGGGGCAAAGCATAAAATTAAAATTTAAAGGCTTTTAGGTTTAGTCAACTGGGTCCGAAGTAGGATACTTCTCGGCATCAGCATTAGGATCGACTGGGATCGAAGCGTTTGGGGCAGGTAGAATGGCAGGCTTATCCTCAAAGCTGGGAGCTGGCATATGATCCACCTCTGCTCCAATCTCCATCACCAGCTTATAATTGACAAATTCCCCCCTGCCAGTTCCAGGAGTCTTGGTTTCCTTTAGGCCAATCCCTCTCTATCTTCAAGCGCCTACAATTTTTTCACCATTCACCACCGTGGCCACCTCCTCGATAAAAGTATTGACCTTTGCCCTAAGCTCGTCCACCTCCTTTTCTAGATCAGCCTTCTCCATGATCAGCGCCTGAGTACGATTGGATTCCATATAGTTCATGGATTCTAACCCCCTGGCCAGGTCTTTCATCTCCTTTAGCTCATTCTCCAGGCCTGCCGACTATCCTTCTCTGCCTTGAGCCTCAGTGGTGACTTTGTACTCCGCATGGTCAAGGAAGGCTATTGTTTGGCATATATAAAAGCATAAATAAAATCAAGGCGCATTAAAGCAAAAGAAGGTGTGAAGAGGAAGAAGGCGGAGAATTATCTCTAACATCTTCTTCTGGAGGTAGGAGAGCATTCCGATTGACTCAAAGCCAAGATAAGAGGCGTTAATCGTAGGGAAAACTAGACTTTCAGCTACTCTAGGGTATCGTCTGGATAAGAAGGAAGAAGGGAAGAAGACGTGGTGCTTACGTCTTTCTGCTTCTTAGCCTGGGAAGAAGAAATGTCTGCCTTTGACTGTGTTTTCCTTTTCGTACCAGCCATGGAGGTCTCAAAACTCTCCATGTCCTCAGAGGTGGACATCTAGCTTCCAGATCCAATTTTTGCTGCTCTTGCCACCTTGGCCCTCATAAACTCCTCCATTCCCTTTGACGCTTATCATTCCATATTTCCTACACCTGAAAAGCATGCAGTCAGCAAAAAGCTAGGGGCATAAGGAAATCAGAAAAGGCAGAGGTGAAAAAGCAAACCCAAAATGCTACTCTCATACAAAGCTTATGGACTCAACAGAAAGGTGGTGCTCCTCGCCTCGACAGGAAGTTTGAGTGCCTGTTTTATGCTCTCATCTTTCCTCCTTCAATCTTATCTCCCGAAAGCATTACAAGACATAAGAAAAGAGTGATTAGAACTTGGGCTAGAGAAAGATCAGGGGTAAAGACTCAACCTAAACCTACCAGTGGGCTTTCAAAGGGTAGAGAACCCTGGTTCTAGCCCCACTTTCATGAAGAGAAACATATGGGTCCAGGGCTTAGCGAAAGTAGCACCCTTCCTATACTCCTTCTCTAATTCCTAGACAATTGGAACATTGGCCCTAGTGTGGAAATAATAACGCCCTTACCAAGGGAAAACATGAGAAAAGTAATAGGAGTACAACAGTTCATCGATGCCCATGTCAAACCAATGAAAATCGTTGAGCACTTGAATAACCATCAGGATTCTCCACGAGGGAGGATTGAGTTGAGAAGGGTAGTTTCCAAAGTGGTTAACAACTTTGATCAAAAGAGCTCGAAGCTCAGCCTTCACCCCCATCCTTAGATAGCACTTGTGTATAGCTATCTAACCCCTGGTGCGAATAGAGGCTAACTCATCATCCTTTGGAGCTCTACGAATCATTTTAGACGTAAGGGAGTATTGCTGCCTTAGTTCTCCTAAATTCTCCCCCTTGATCGTGGAGAAAGGGCAAATCCTAAGGATAGGGAGAGCTTAGGAAGAGCTGAGGGGGACCGATGCATGCCCTAGATCCTGAAATCTCCTAGATGACTCGTCGGATTCAGACGAAGGGTCACCCTTTAGGTGACGTCTCCTGCGGACCCTAACTCCAACTGAAAAAGATATGAAGGGGGGAGAAGTCATCGTGGGAACTCGCCATCTAAATGATTGAGCCCTAGTCTCATATCGCATACTCAAAAAGAAAGAGCCCTAAAATCTACGAAATCCTAAATACTAGTAGATCCTACGAAATTCTGTGCTAAAAATCAAAACGAGAAAGGGGTGAAATTGTATCCGAACTCAATAGACGCCGAAATGTTGAAACGGAGGTGAAAGATTACATATAAAGAGCTGAAGAAGGATATATTGCAAGGAAAGAGCTAAAGAAATTGGTGGTTACACGAAAAATATTAAGTATCTGAAAAGGGGAGAGAAAATGAAAGGAACACGCGCCTAATGATTCGGCACAGATCTTGGGAGATCTCTCCTTATTTTTTAAAAAATCTCCAAGATCAGAATCAATGATCCAGATCTGTTTTGCATTAGCGAAAAACACTGCAAGCTTCTCAAGCAATCTTCCGTTCAAAATCCAGACGACGAAAGCAGCAAGCCATAGTTAGGAGACGAGACGACACTCTAAGAATCCACGTGTTGGGGAAGGAAAGTAATTGTGTCCTGCCAAAATAAAAGGGGAACATGTTATTCCCAAGCTTCAGATCGAACCTAGGTAATAAGTGGGAAATCGTTTGGAGTATAATCTCATGGGTCCAAAAGCAGTATGACAACCCTAGCCATAAGTATGGGAATGCCAAGGACATGAAGCAGGAAGCCGAAAGTATGCCTCCGGGCAGGAAACCGGAAGACCCTTCCACCTGATTAAAGGAAACCTAAAGGGAAAAGGAAATATACCTAAATATCTAAGGATATACATGGTTTTCATAATTCTAAGGTGATAACCGCCAACATTAGACTATAAATATAGGACCTAAGAGTTCTTGGTAGATATACACACAAAAACCCAATAGACTAGACATTAGGTTAAGAGAAATTCGATCTCTGTTAGGGTTCTAACACCCAAATCACATTGTACATTGCTTCTCTTTATCAATATACAAATATATTTCTCTATTCTCTTTGATTTTACTGCTATATCTTGCTTCAGTAGTGCTATCAAACAACATCCCCAAAAACATCCATAAGATTTATGCTTGGGTTTAGTTGAGACTTGTGACACCTCAACCTAAATCAACCTCCTTAGACTTAGAATTCTTGGTGCATTCTCTTTGTTTAGGCTCTTGGTAAGAACCCTTTAAATCCTTATATGATACCTAAAGTACTACAATAGAACATTGTTCTCTTGCGGTTAAGTGAGGTTTTGGACCTAAGGTTTATAAATTCAAACTTGTTTTGAGAGGTCTAAAGACTTGTAAACAGGTAGCAGGCAAATTATAGAAGTGAGAGGGTCTAGATCATATAAGCTACATGATAGGTATTGATAAATTCAGCCAAACAGCTGGAATGCGTTACACCTAAAACACTATTACTCACGAGAAGTTCCCCAGCTCTAAGACCATTATGCTAGATATATTTCCTTTCTGCTTTCTTCTAATTCCTTTTACTAATCGTACACTTATTAGTTGTAACAAATACTACTGCGTCTTCAGACGAGTAGAAAACAAGGGGCACACGAGTTAGCTAAGTATCTCTCACTGAAAAAATAGTAAAAATGACAACAAACCCTTAATCAAAACTAGTGTAATGTTGTCAAACTTTGCTTGAAAATGGGGAAACATACCAAAAGAAAGCAAGAGGGAAAACAATTTACTCCTGTTAAATAAATGGCAGGACACCAAAGCACCGAGTGCTGAGCTGAACGTATCGTTGCTTACTCATGCCTACCACGTCGAAAAACAGCCATACGCTGCATCCTGAGTAGGAAGCAACCTTGCTTACTCTTGCTTAGCAGGCCAAAAAAAGCAAAGCGCTAGGTCTAGAGCAATAAGCATCCTATGAGGGGAAAATTCACACCAACACAAAATGAAAGACAAACAGTGGTTTACCTGCATGAACCAGTGTTCAGCAAACATATTTATAATGGTCACCCATGTGGGGCATAATGCAAAAGAAACCCTAAGTATTGTACATAAGCAAAGAGAATGGATTCAAAAATGGGAAAATCGGTACACTCCGACCCCAAAGTCACTAAAAGCTAAAGGCCCACCAATGGCAAAGCACAAAAGACTCAATAAAAGTTAGTGGCCCACCAAAGGCATAAAGGAGAAGGTTTAAAAAGAACCAGAGGCCAAACGCCCATGTAATCGCAAAAAATACATAAAGCCAAAGGTCCGCTTGGGCCAGAGGTAAATGACGAGCCAAGAGGAAACCTCAATGAGATATTGTTGAATAGTTTTAAAGTAAGTAGTTAAACAAAAGCATATTGCAAACAGAAAAGAATCTAAGAAAAGCAAATATATTTCAAAAGCCACAAGGGGCCAAAAGATAAGTTCTAAAGAAGACATGAAAGGCAGCAAGGGGCATAACCAAGCCCACGTAGGGGCAAAAACAAAGTTCTGAAATAAAAAGTCATAAGGGGGAAAACAATGTTTTCGGAGCTCAACAAGATCAATCGATTGGGTCAACAGTAGGCGACAACTCAACATCGGCAGTCGTCGGCTTAGGTCGAGTCATCTGGGGCAGGTGGTATCCGAGGCTCATCCTAAAAATTAGGAGCTGACATGTTATTCACCTCAGCCTCAACCTTCCACAATTATGTGTTTCCCTTGAGCCACTCCCTCGCCATTTCCCACCGGTCTACAATTTTGGCGTCGTTGACCGCCAGCCTAAGCGATCACGTCAACTTCTTCGTCTCATAATATGAAACATGAGCTTTATTCGGTTGAGGTAGTACATCTCTTATACTTTGCCATATCTCATCATACATGACTCCACCAAATTATGATCGGTTTTAACCTTCATTCAATGTAACGCCAAATATAATTATGAAATACCTTTAACACATCCATCGTAAAGTGGTTGATTGGCGGCTTCAAAAGCTGCTAACACCCTATCCCCATTTTCGACTTCATTTGTTGTTTCACTGTAGGGCTCGTCTACCCCTGCATCTTGTTGCTCGTATGGCTCTTCTACCTCTGCATATTGCTGCTGATAATGCCCTTCTCCGTAAGATTGTGGTGTCGTCGATGATTCTCCAGCATCATAAAAATATTCTCTGTCGCTTGACCATACATAGTAATTCCCCTTGAATCCGACTCGGTAAAGATGACATGATACAATTCTTGCATCACATTGCTTTCGGTTTTAACATTTTGCACAAGGATATAACATTGTTTTCCTCTCTTTGAAAGAATCTTGATTAGAAGCAAATGAAATAAAAGCATCAACACTTTCCATAAATTCTCGAGAAACTGAATTTTGGATTGGATCAAAATGACGATTCATCCACTCTTTATTTTGAAAATAATAAGACATTTGAATATAAAAATTATCTCAAACTTGTTGTTTTTATCATACACTTGTATGAATTCACTATGCAAAACTAAGAAACGTTTGTTTGCTTTTATAGACAAAAATTTAACGTTTTATCATGTTTAAGCCACGAAAATTAGCCACATTTCTTGCCATGAAATATTTCGTGGCTAATTTTCGAATATATTTGAAAACATAAAGCTGCTTAACGTCTTCTCTCTGACATTTGTCCTGGCTTCAATTGGTGTGATGTTTTTCGGTGGATTAGCCATGAAATAGTCATGTTTATATCTAGACTTTCAATTTACGTGTGTCATAAGTGTGACTATATAGCCACATTTTTCAACATTTCTTCTCGAAACCCTTTTGCCACGTTATTTTCTTGAAAAATCGTGACTAATTTTACCCACGATTTACGTTGGTGACAATTATGTGACTAATGTCACCCCCGATTTTGTTACGGTAAGCCACATTTACTTGTTTGTGGCAATTTCGTAGTATTTTGTGGCTTTTTTTAGCCACAATTTGGTTACGGTTAGTCACGCTTTATTTTTCGTGGTTTTTCCATGGCTATTTCCTGGTTATTTTGCTCTAGTCATGATTTTGTGGCAGGTTAGTGGCTATAGCCTTCATTTCTACAAGTGGAAACATGAGTCAAAGGGGTTCAACTTTACATCAAAATCCAAACTTATGCTCAAGAGACAATAACTTTCTATTTTTATCAAATTCCTAGCCAAATCATTCAAGGAAAATTCAATGCTAGATAGATGAAAGAAAAATAAAATTTTTATCAACTGTTCAACAAAAAAAATCAGCCATACTTAATATATAAACATTTGCATTCAACAAATTCCTACATTATCAATTCTTAAATCAAGTGATAATTGTGATGCTTGTGTAATTAGAAAAGTAAAATCTATATTAAACAATTAAAGAACATTTCCAAATTTAGACATGTTGTTGTGCACTTAACATGATGATTCTACATTCAAGGTGAATGGATTGAACTTAAGGTACCAAAGCTTTTTAGCATCAAACATATCACTCATCAAACAATCATAACATGATATACCATTAGAAATCAAAAATCCAAGTCACTTTCTTTTTATACATAAAATTAAAAAGTAAAGGACGAAGAACAATTTCAAAAATTGCAAGCTCTTTGAATTCATTATGATTCCTGGTAACATTTTTCACCAATTATCTTAGTAACTAACAAAACTAAAACCCCCAAATTTAGTTGACAAAAAAACCAAATTTTCCTCAAGAATACAATTTTGTACGCTATTCACGTCAATAATTTTTTCTAAATTCAATCTTAAGTATTTGTTTCTAAGTGATTCTAATCTATAAAACCTTAGCAGCTAAGCTCTACTAAAATCTACAAAAATCATGCAAAAGGAACTCCTTAATGCAAAACCGAAAAATTATGCAAAAGAGCGATAAGTGTGAGAGTTTATTTAATGCATTGGTTCTTAATGTTTAGGAGAAAGTGGAGAGTAGAGAGCAATGAAAAAAATAACTTGAACAGAGCTTAGAGCTTAGATATTTTAAAATTTTCTCTTAGAAACAAAAGCAAAACAAATTGTTCTAAAATAAGAGAGAGTTAGATTTTTTTGGAGAGGTAAGAGATAAGAGTATAACATGTGCAATGAAGATAAGAGTGCAACTAGGTGGGTGTTTTCTTTTTTATTTTTCAAAATAGTTTCCAAAATGGTTTTTTAGCAAATTAGAAAACCTTTAGCAAAACACCTTTAATTTCAAAACAATCTTCTTTTTATTTTAAAAAATTTAAGTTACAATTTGGATTTGCAAACCGATGTTTGGTATGGGACAAATTAGTGGAAATAGGGATAAATAGATCTCATCCCTAGTTAATAATAGGGAACCTAAATGAGTTAACTGGAAATCATGAGAAGAAAGGGGGAATATGCGACTTGCAGCTCCCTTCGTTCCTTTCATCCAAATGCTAAGTCATTGTGGAATGACGGAATTTACTTGCGCGGTCGACCAATTTTCTTGGAAAGGAACACAAAACAAACAAAATGTCCGGTGCAAGCTGGATAGAGTAGTTGGTAATGAAGAATGGCATAATGTTTTTCCCCACTCTAAGGTGGAATACTTGGCAAGAATTGGTTCTGACCATCCGCCGATATTGTTAAAATCAAATTATAAAGCAGAAAAATATTATAAAAAATTCAGATTCGATAAGAGATGGATAGGAAATGAAGGTTTGGCCGAGGCTATAGATAGTGGCTGCAGTGTACAAGATATTTTAGGGTACCTGGCTTTGTGGATAAAATTTCGAATTGTAGAAATTCGATTTCATGGTGACGGAAGAAAAATATTACACCATGAAAGGAGAAGATCGATTCTCTGAATATAAAATTGGAGGACGCTCAAAATGATGATATTGTATCTCAGGATACTATCATAGAGATTAAACGAAAGCTTCAAGAAGCCTATAAAGACGAGGAAATTTATTGGAAACAAAAAAGCAGGAACTTATTGTTACAAGAGGGGGACAAAAATACGCAATTTTTCCATGCCTCAACTAAGCAAAGACGGGCTAGAAACCGGATATCAGGCCTATTTAATTCACAAGAATCCTGGGAGGAATCACCTGAGGGAATGGACAATATCGCGATTGAATATTTTAATGGATTATTTAAACCTACTGGGATAGATAGTTTTGCCCAGGTCCTCGAGAATGTTGACCCATTTATTACGAAAAACATGAACCAGATATTAATTAGGGATATAACATAAAAAGAAGTAAGGTCGGCACTTTTTCTATGCATCCTGAAAAAGCCCTTGGGCCGGATGGGATGACTACCTTATTTTTCCAACGCTACAGAGGAATTCTAAAGGACGACTTGGTTAAAGTAGTCCGGGATTTTTTCAAGAGTGGCAGTTTTGATGCTCGACTGAATGTGACAAATATTTGTCTCATTCCAAAAACGGACCAACCGAAAAAAAATGACAGAACTTAGACCAATAAGTTTATGTAGTGTTCGTTATAAAATTATTTTGAAAGTTTTTTGTCTGAGGCTAAAAAAGATACTCCCCCGGGTCATGTAGGAGACGCAACCGGCTTTTGTTTCATGATGATTAATTACAGACAACATCTTGATTGCCAAGGAAATGTTTCATGGCCTGCAGACTAATCAGAGGTGTCGTTATGAGTTTATGGCAATTAAGGCGGACATGACTAAAGCATATGACCGTATTGAATGGTCTTTTCTAGAAGCAGTTCTGGCGAAATTGGGCTTTGGAGATGTGTGGATTTGCTGGTTGATGTGGTGTGTTCGATCGGTATCATACAAGGTTTTGTTTAACGCTAAACCGACGGTGAATATAATACCCTAGAGAGGATTACGCCAAGGTGATATTATCGCATTTCATTCGATTTAATATTTTAGGAGCATTTTCATCATTTAGATGTCGTATTTAGATGTTTTAGGGTTAGTTTCGAGAGAATTTAGGAGTCTTGCGTCTAGAGTCCTTTAGGGTGTGAATTTGCACTTGCA